>SNQJ01S0251007.1:0-19477 GCA_010110895.2 Picea sitchensis | reverse complement strand
TGGCCCAATCAATGGTCGCCACGTGTCACCTGTTTATTGGATTAAAATCTTTGCACTTGGCAGGAGTCGACCCTGTGACATCCGGGCAGGGTAAAGCTTTGGGAAAGGCCACCCAACCGGTGCACCCGCACATGTTACTTAACATATATGTGCATTGTAATATATTTAACAATGCAAAAATGTGTGTTGGGGTGTGAATCGGGCCTGGTCTAAGCCCTAGCCCATGGTTATATATTGTATTGCATACGACCGATGCTACGGGTGGTTAGACCCACCGTAATATATGTTGTAACCATTTGAAATGTGCACGGTTTGATATAACATGTGACCAACGTGTATGCGTGCGGGTTTAAAACCTACGGTTATGTCAACGGTTTGAAACTTTAGCCCTATTGTGTAATAGTGCACGGTCATGTGGTGACCATGTGCCCACGGGCCTTGGTAGTTAAGGTCAGCGTGTAACCGTTCGATAGTTTGGACCGGTTGTGCGGTTGCGCTCGATGCCAAGTTTTTACGCTTTAAAATGCGTGTGGGCTAGGTTGAGCCGAGGGAGGTGCGTTTTGTAGATGTAAAGACAACAAGCTTGAAGGGGGGACTTCCAGGAAGCCTATCTTCTTCATTTTTTGGCCAAACGAGGTGCCAAAAAATCCTAGCTAGGGGTTTTTGGACGTTTTGAAGCCATTGGAGCAGTCTATTTGGCATTTTGAGCATTGTAAAGAACATTTTTTAGAACATTGATAAAATAATACAAATGATCCATTGGAAGTTGGACCAGGAGATGTAGCCCAAGAGAGGGGTGAACTCCTTTATCATTTGTTGTGTTATGTGTTTTATGTTCATTGATTATGATGTTGTTTCTATGAATATTGAATGAGTAAAACCTATTAAAGTTGTGTTGCAAAGTTGATCCATTTGCATTTTAACACATAAACTTTACTTGCAAATATTTTCAAGAATACAAGTCTTCTTCATTTTTAGATCAGACATGGATAGAGAATCAAGAAAAAATTATCTTTTCAAGCTACAAGGATGGGCTATGAAGAAAATCAGTTAGTTTATTATAGAAAGCATATCTTTATTTTTGTTTAAATCATTGTAATTTTGATTTGGTTTGGGAATCAGAGACTATTTATGAAATCCCATTCCTTATTTTAAGGAGTCATTTCTCTTTAATTAATAATTAGCAGTTAGACATGGTTGGAACTCTTTTCTATAAAAGAGAGAAATTAAACTAAGTCATTGATTCATAATTTTTGAAAACAAGTGAACTTATACACTATTGTAAAGTTTCATGTTTTAAACTTTTATACTGGATCATTTGATTTTGATTATCGATATAAGCATCGATATTCAACATTTTTACTCGTATCAACATGTTTCACTTATTTTATCCAAGTCTTATTGATATATTTATTGCATTACAATTGTATAATTTATGCAATTAATTACTATTAATTGATTGTATTCATTTATTTATTGTTGCACATAGTAATTGGTCATTGAATTGTATATGAATATTGTTGTATTTCAAGATCTCTTCTAACTAATTAGATAGATCTTTCATCTATTGCACAGTTTCTTTATTGAGACATATGTTTAAAAATATCTGCATCTTTTAAATATTGTTTCATTTTATCTAATCCATATACAGATAGAGACATACCCGGGTGTTAGTTAGTTTTAATTCATAGTTTATATTCATTAGTTTTATTTTCTTTTCTTTTATTTTTTATTTTTAATTTTTTTCAGAAAAGATTATATTGAATTTTTTTCATCAATATTTTCTTATATTTTTCATAAAATATATAAAAAAAAAACTCTCCTTTCATAGGAGTAGCTTATAAATCTGATTTGAATTAGCTTATTTTAGATAGTGTTCAAATTGTTTGAAAATATATTCATATATATATATATTCTTTTCTAGATTAGTATTATTTATTATTAATATTAGACAATATTAAATACAGAGTAGAAATAATAGTGAGTGTGAACATAAGACTTGTTTAATTATTATATTTAAAGTTAAGATAATAAAGGGTAACTTGACCCATAACCAGTCGAAATCACCACTTCAATGGAAAAGGGTTTAATTGGGACCCTGACCGGGCGATATCCCTAATGTTGATCATGGTCATTTTTGTCCATCAACATTTTTGTCACTAGAACAAGGGCCTTTAGATAATGAATGGCCAAACAATCACTGAAAACGGGTACTCATCCTAAGAGATCACCTTCTCCCTCAATATCTCCTGCAACTTCCAAATCCTCATCAAGATCTACATCTATAAATCCTGAAGTTGTTCTTCTTCAAACTGGTGTTACTCAAATTCCAACTCATTCAGCTCAGTTTGAAACTTCTTCTGTAATTTCTTTGAAACTTATGTTTTCACCAGAAGTGCAATGAATTAGAAAACAAATAGAAACCCTCATAAGTTATGGCGAGTCTTCACAAGGATCTATAGACACTGATAATTTAGTTCTTCATGAAATTGGAGTCTTAAACAGAGCACAAAATCAAAGATTAGGTGTCGAACCTATTGAATTCCCAATGCCTTCACAACCACCCAAAAGACCTCTTACAATAGTTGGTGGTGGTAATCGTCCACCAACTCCTCCAGACACARCTTTACTTCTTCCTCCATCACCACCTTCCCCTCAACCCATTATTATGGTAGGTCAACAATCGAGAAGGTCATGGAGAACACCAGGAGAAGTTAATGTTCCTGGAGACCAACATGATCTACCAAAATATCCTGATAAATGGTTTCTTAAATTTGATCATGCATCAAAACAAGATCTGGATGAACATATCAAAAAATTTATGTTATACATTAACCTCATATTTGTTGAAGAAGAATATGTGGTCTATAGATTTTTTCCCTATACATTCGAAGGAGAGGCTTCTACTTGGTATTTTTCATTGCAGGCTAATTCCATTGCACACTGGGATACTTTTGAAGATCTATTTATCAAAAAAACTAGAGATGATAAAACTTCATCCACTTTATTGGTAGAACTTTCTAGGATCAAAGTGTGTCCAAAAGAAAAAATTAAATATTCTAATCAAAGGTTTCTTAAGTTTCTTAATAAAATGCTTGATACATCCAAACCTAGAGTTAATATTCAGATCGATTTTTATTGTTCTACAGGAATATTTAGAGGTTGAAAAGGAAATGTCTAACATTGTAAATAAATCTTCAGTTGAGGAACCAAGATCTTCTCAGACAATAAAGAAGACGATTATGAAAGAAGAAAAGAAGAATAAGGATTCTTTTGATATGGATAGTATTCAAAAGGTTATGAAAACAATAGCCAATGAAAAGGAAAGATTTTTGAGGTTTCCAATAGAACGTTTAGACTATTTGTCAAGAAGAACATGAAAATACCTCCTGGTAATCATATTTATACTCTCGAAAGAGAACAGGTTAATGTAGACGAAGAAGAGGCCAATGAAGATGAAATACAAGATACAAATATTTTTTGGGATATCAATGGATTTTTTTATGGAGAAGCAACTCAGGAATATCTTGTTGCTCAAACTAGAAGCAAAGGTTCACCTTCAACTTCTGTATCTTCTCCATCAACTACTATTTCAAATAAAGAATCGAATCAAGATGGGTCATCTTCCAAGACTTTAATCATTGTTGATAAGATTAAATATGATATTGTAGAGGATATGAATAAGACAAGGGAAATTATTTCTTTGATTGAATTGAGAAAGATAAAATCTCAAAAAAATAGTTTGTTAAAATTTTTAGGTGCTACTGACAATTCATCTTTACCTTCTTCCATAGTAGAAAATAAAGAAAAAAATATAATTGCTCATAATTCTTCACTTAATAGGCAGAACAATGTAGTGTTGATTGGTGATAGATCCAACTCACATACTCCTCCTTTCCTTCTTAATTTTGAAATTTCTAACAAAAATGTATACAATTGTCTGGTTGAATCAGGTGCATCATCAAATATTGTGCCTTATTCTGTTTGTCATCAAATTAATTCCCAACCAAAAAAATCAGCTATACATATTGTTCATTTCGACAGATAAAAAAAAGGAAAAAAAAGAAAGAAAAGATCTTAGGAGAATTAAAAGAGGTTTTGATCAGACTTTCTTCCAATCCTAAAGTATTTCAAATCATAGATATTAAAATTGTTGGAATTCATGAAGCCTATGGTTTGATTTTAAGTCGAGAGTGGTTTGCAAAACTTAATGATTATTTCTCCACGGATTGGTCACACCTTTGGCTTCCTTATAATGGTAAACCTAACCAAATCAAGATTGATAGAGAAAAAAATATAAAATTTAATGTTATTGATCTGGAAGGAGAAAACGAACCTGATGTTTTTGATAGTTCCATTATAGGAAATTACTCATCTAATTCATTCTTTGGGAATTTTGTTGCTGAGATTTCTCCTTTTCAGTAGAACTCTGGTTCGAAAATCGAAAAAAATTTGCAAACTGATTTTTCTCGTTGTGTAAAGTTTGTATATAATTTTGTGAATACCTCTGTAAAATATCCATTTTGGAAATTATACTTTGATGGTTCAAAATCTAATGATGAAGCTGGTGCAGGTTGCATTTTGGTTAATCCTAATGGAGAAACAATTGTGTTAACCTGTAGACTTGAATTTCAATGTACTAATAACATTGTTGAGTATGAAGCATTGGTACATGGTATAAAGAAGGCTATMATCATGAATGTGCAATATATMTTGGTGTTTGGTGATTCAGAAATTGTTATTAAATAGGTAAGAAATACAACTCATTGTGTTTCYAATCATTTGAGGAATTACTGACAATTAGTACAGGACCTCATTTTCAAATTTTCTACATTTAACATTACTCCTATTTSGAGATTGCAAAATGATAGTGTTGATTTGTTAGAAAATGTTTCTTCAAAGCTTATTCCTCCTAAAGATTTCAATCCAGATATAATTGTAGTAGAATTAATTTTTAAACCTTTAATACCAGACAATATTACTAATTGGTGATATTTTAATAATGATGAAGATATTATTAATTTCCTCACTTTAGAGGGAACATATGACGATAACATCATCAATGAACACTCCCATGATCAAGATTTGAATCAATCCCTTGAAGGTAATGAAAAAAAATATGAAAACATCATTCCCAAGTCTGTGGTGAAGTTAAAATATTTTTATGATCTCAAATATAGATTCAAGAAACCAACCAATTGCAAAACTAATATCCCTACTATGAATATTGAGATCATTAATTTGGGTACAGATTAGAATCCTCAAAATATTAACTTGGGTTCAAATTTTTCATCTTCTAAAAGGATTTCCTTCATTGATCTTATCAAAAAATACAAAGATGTTTTTGCATGGCCATATTCTGATTAAATTTTTTTTTATACATCCATAATTCAACATACAATTCCTATGCTTTCGGAAGAAAAACGTGTACAACAAAAACTTAGAAAGATCCATCCAAATCTTGACTCGCAAATTAGAAATTAAATGGATAAGCTATTAAAAGATAAAATTATTTTTCCAGTAATACATTTATTTAATGGATGTCTAATATTGTTCTAGTTAGGAAGAAGAGTGGTGATATATGAATTTGTATTGATTTTATAAATATCAACAGATCTTCTAAAAAAGATAATTTTCCATTACCTCCTATGGAATAAATTCTTCAATCAGTTTCTTGTTCTGAAATGATGTCATTTTTAGATGGGTTTTTCGGGTATAATAAGATCTTAGTACACCCAAATGATAGACTCAAAACTACATTTAGAACCAAATGGGGCACTTATGCTTATCAAAAAATTCCATTTGGATTCGTAAATGTTGGTGCAACTTTCCAACGGGTGGTGGATATTGCTTTTAGAGGACTGATTAATAAAAATTTTGTCATCTATCTCAATGGTATTACCGTTCATTCCAAAAATCGTTCAGATCACATCCATCATTTAAAACATATTTTCGAAATATGTTGAAGATACATTATCTCATTGAATCCTAAAAAATCATAATTTGCACTTCAAGAAGGAAAATTGCTAGGATTCATTGTGTCTAAAGAAGGAATTAAAATTGAACCTTCTAGAATCAAATCTATAGCTTAAATTCCACAACCTCATAATAAGAAATCTATGCAATCGTTTCTAGGACAAATCAATTTTGTAAGACGTTTCGTTCTTGATTTCACTCAGATTGTTTTTCCCTTACAAAACATGATAAAAATTAATTATGTTTTTAAATCGAATATAATTGAAAACCAAACCTTTGATTCTATTAAAAAATCAATTATNAGCTTAAATTCCACAACCTCATAATAAGAAATCTATGCAATCGTTTCTAGGACAAATCAATTTTGTAAGACGTTTCGTTCTTGATTTCACTCAGATTGTTTTTCCCTTACAAAACATGATAAAAATTAATTATGTTTTTAAATGGAATATAATTGAAAACCAAACCTTTGATTCTATTAAAAAATCAATTATTCAGTCTCCTACTTTACTTTCTCCTGACTTGTTGGATTACTGANTGTTTACATGGAAACCCAATGTGGGAGAAAACCACAGAATGATTTTTCTTATATGTATTTAAGAATTAAATTCATTGGAAGCACCAACTTCCTTTGTTCTCCAGCTACAACTGGAAGGATGCTCCAACCCCCTATATTTTCAGGATACAACCTGAGGGAAGATCCAACTTCCTAATTTTTTGGATACAACCAGAAGGAGGCTAAAACCCCCTATGTTCTCTGTCTACAACCAGAAGGTGGCTACAACNATCTTTATGATCAATTTACCATTATCATTTAACAAGTGCAGAATAAATAAACCATGAACAATGAGAAATCGTACACATACACAATACACCAGTATGTTTACATGGAAACCCAATGTGGGAGAAAACCACAGAATGATTTTTCTTATATGTATTTAAGAATTAAATTCATTGGAAGCACCAACTTCCTTTGTTCTCCAACTACAACTGGAAGGATGCTCCAACCCCCTATATTTTCAGGATACAACCTGAGGGAAGATCCAACTTCCTAATTTTTTGGATACAACCAGAAGGAGGCTAAAACCCCCTATGTTCTCTGTCTACAACCAGAAGGTGGCTACAACCACCTATCCTTGCCCTGTCCAACTTCCATGAAATATAAGTGAAATTATGAAATCGTTTCCACACTGTTACTGTGAGATATACCACTGTAAACCTGTACCAATCTGTGCCAACAAATTGTAACCAACATGTACCAATAGCCTGTAATCAATCATGTACTAGAATTCATCATGTACCAAAAAATACCAACAGTTACGTGACATTTATATGCTTCATCTCGTGTATGTACATGCCCTATCTATACTGCAGCATGCATATGTGCACGACTTGTCTATATTGCATCCTTCGTACACCTTCAAAAAGATAAGGTTTTCACCTTTATTGAAACTCAGACACTTTTTTTCCTCTATCAAATCAAACTACAACCTTTCACTTTGTCCAATCTGTAGTTGTTTCCTATGCATACATCATCATACATATCCTCTAACCAAGTGCATATATATCTCCCTAGCCATGTTCCATACATGTGTATAAAATCATGATCAAGTGTAGTAACCCTCACATGGACTAGACATAAAAATGTCATTGATATGCAGCCTCAAACTTCCCAAAAAACTTCACAACCAAAATCCCCCAACCAAGTATGACAAAATCCCTCAACCATATGCCAAGAAATACAAGATATGCCTCAACACTAACAAGATGTACCAATGATAAATATCATATATACCAGCATTGTATTTATGTAGATATGAATTATACAGTAAGTGACATACATCCAATAGCCTCTCTAGGGAAAAACCTCAAACCCCCATAACCATATCTCATGTAGACAACAATATCCAACTTCTCATAAAAATAAGACATAACTTTTGATCTTGTAGCTAGATTTGTTGTACCTGATCACTATAGACATTCCTAGGAACTTGATTTCATAATATGAGAACCTAACACCCTCAATAACTCAATATTTCATGTATTTTCCAACTATATGCACCCTTTTATACTTCCAGCCATCATACATATCATACCTATTCCACTGTAGCCCACGTACACCTCAAAAACTAGGGTTTTTTTTCCAGTATTTCTACAACTCTGGAACTTTCACCGTCAACACTTCTTGCTACCTCATACTTGCATAACTTCAGATGTATCAATGAGTACCTGTAATAAACCTTACACAATAATAGATATTCAATGTGCTCAATAGGTGCTAATAGGAGACCTTTTCTCTCTTATTTATATTCTCCAAGTAGCTTCCACTAGGGGTTACCTTCTAGCCAACTTAATCCAACTTCCTTATTTTAGGGCTAACCCACTTCTAACCACTTGTCCACTTATAACCACTTTATCCACAAATAGTGAACTCTCCACTTCTAGTTGAAATTAATTTATTTTTAATTATTTTCTTATTGCAACAACTTAACCCATGATTAACTCTTAGTTTCACCCACTTTTACTAGTCAACTTCTTCTAGAGGTTTCTAGAATAATTTGAATTCTTTCACCTTCTAGGGGCTTCTAGATAAATCAAGAGGGTTCTCCAAATTCACAAAGCCATTATTTTCTAAATGTGGGGAGTTATGTGATGTTCCACATATAACCGGAAATGGAATCACATGTACTATCTATATAGAATAGTCTTACTTGCAAATACATTGATATTGATCATATGGTTATGCCTCAAACAATCTTGACTCCCTTATCCATACTGTTGGGGCTACTTGAATTTTCTATTGAATTTTCTTCAAGGGTTGACATCAATGAAAAAAAAAACAATTAATCAAAAATGTCCCCCTTTGGCATTAATGGAAACACTTTGATGCAACATTGAATTCATATCACTCATGCTCCCCTTGTGACCATCGCTCCCCCTGGAAACATGCCTATGTGCTCTCTCTCCAAAAATATAACTCTCTATCCATGCATCTGATAAATATATCCCCCTTTGACATCAATGTAAAAGGTGAATTCCTATCGGGGTTGTTCCCCCTAGCTGAACTTTCCTTGGGGTTGCTCCCCTTGAATGAACTCTTCCTGAAACTTCTCCCCCAAACTAACTTGTCTTCTTTATGGTTCTTCCTCGTGTAAATCTAATACATATGAGGATAGAATTCAAAATTCATTGTGTATCATAAACTATGCCAAGTTTCTGACGAAGATACTCAAAGGCTTCCCTTGGAAGTGGTTTTGTAAAGATGTTTGCAATCTGTTCTTTGGTGCCAACATACTCAACTCGAATGTTCTTCTCTGCAACCTGTTCCTTAGAAAATGATACTTTATTGGAATGTGATTCATCTTGGAGTGCATCACTCGATTCTTTGAGATAATAATGGCACTTATATCATCATAATATATCAGAATGGACTCACCATACTCAACTTGTATATCTATCAAAGTTTGTTTCATCCATAGAAACTGTGTACAACATGTTGTTGATGAAATATAATCTTCTTCAGTTGTAGACAATGATATTGTTGTCTACTTATTTCTTAGCCAGGATACCAAACACTCATCTAAGTAGAATGATTCTCCACTTATACTTCTTCTATAATCAATGCAACATTCCCAATCTGCATTTGTGTAGGAAACAACTGATAGGTATTCTCCTTTTGGATACCATAATCCAAAATCTTATGTAACCTTGAGATATCTAAATATCCTCTTTACTAATAGAACATGTGATTCCTTTGGTGCTACTTGAAATCATGCCACCTGTCAAATTTCCTACATTACATCTGGTATGGATGTTGTCACATAAAGTAAGTTGTCAACCATTGGCTTGCATTTTCTTCGATCTGTATAATTTGAATCATCATCTTTACTTAGCTTACAACTAGTCTGCATAGGATTATTGACTGGTTTGAAATCTTCCATTCCGAACCTCTTTAGAATTTATATGATATACTTGGTTTGAGAAATAAAAGTGCCTTGGTTTCTTTGACATATCTGAAGACCCAAAAAGAAGGATAATTCTCCAAGGAATGAAATTTCAAATTCATTTTGCATATCCTTTGCAAATTTATGGCTCATCATGTCATCACCACTTCCAAAGATAATATAATCAACATAAACTTCAATTAACAAAATACTATCTTGATTTACCTTGATGTAGAGATGTTTGTCTTCATTTCCTTTCCTGAACCCTTGCTATTGTAAGTATATGTCCAGTCTAGAATACCATGCTCTAGGGGCATGTTTGAGACCATACAAAACCTTATTCAACCTACAAACACAATCTTCATTCTCTGACAATTGAAATCCTTCTGGTTACTCAATATACACTTCTTCTTCTAGATCCCCATTCAGGAAGGTTGATTTCACGTCCATATAATACACTTTAATATTCTCGTAGAATGCATAATCTAGGATCAATATAATTGATTCCATTCTGGAAATTGGAGAAAACGTCTCTTCAAATTCAATACCTTCAACCTATGTGTATTCGTTACATACCAATCTATATTTTCTCCTGGCAACCTGTCTGTCTTCATTCAATTTATTTATGAATACCCACTTTGTTTCAATCCAATTCTTCATCCATAACTTTTATCTTGAATTCATCCTTGCTCGCTTCTTCAAAGTTGCTTGGCTCAATTGAAGATAAGAGTGCTAGATGCATTTGTTCTAGTGAATGAATTCTTCTTCTAGTCTCAACTCCTACATCTTTGTTCCCGATAATCTAATCTGATGGATGATTCTTTTGTATTCATTTTCTAGGTGTCTTTGGAAGTACTTGAAAATTTTGTTGTTCTTTCTCTTCTGCTTCTAACTGCTCTTATTCATCTTCCCCTTATGTTAATTTTTCTTCCTTTGCTTCTTCTTCGTGAACCTATTACATTGACTCCTTTTCTTCTTCCTTTATTTTTCATCCACCTGTCTCATCAACCGTCACATTGATGTTTTCCACAACTTTGTTGAGTCTCATATTGAAACATTTGTATGATTTCCTTGTGCTTGAGACTTAGTATGCCTTTGTCCACATGAGAATCAAACTTTCTCATTCTTCCATCTTCTCTCTTGATGTAGCATTTGCTTCCAAAAAATATGAAGTTCTTCACATTCGTTAGTCTTCCTTTCCATAGCTCGTAGGGAGTTTTATCACTATTTTTTCTGAGAATTACTTTGTTTTTAATATGAACTATTGTATGCATTGCATGTTCCCAAAAGACATTTTTCAACTTGGAATCCATTAACATATTTCGATCCATTTCCTGTAATGTCATGTTCTTCCTTTCGACAACTCTATACTGTTGAGGTGTCCTATTGACGAAGAATTTTATTTTATTCCATGCTTGCTGCAAAAATCCATAAATTCCTTTGAAGTAAAATATCCTCCATTATCAAATCTCAAACATTTGATTTTTGAATCCATTTCATTTTCAACCATTTCCTTGTATACCTTGAATTTCTTGAATTCTTATGACTTCTTCCTGAGAAAATAAACTGCATTCATCCTTGTATAATCATCAACCAATAACATAAAATATTTTTCACCTTTTAAACCCTTTGTTCTAGTTGGTCCAACTAGATCAGTATGCACAATTTCCAACGGTCTTGTTATATAGTATTCCTTTGATTTGAATTTGGTCTTTGTTTGCTTTCCTTGTTGACAATGCTTGCATAAGGTGTTGATTGGCTTCGTGATCTGGGAAATTTCTCTGACTGCTTCCTTTTTTTTGAATTTTACAAGGTTGTAAAAGTTTATGTGACCCATTCTTCTGTGCCATAGCCAAAATTCATCTTCCTTTCCTAGACAACATTTTTCATTTCCAATTTCACTTAATACATATATGTTGCTTGAAGTTCTTACAGTTGTTTCAACCAATATTCTTGAACCTGTTTTTCTTATCTTTCACTTCTATGAATCAAACACAAGTTTGTGACCTTGGTCACACATTTGACTTATACTAGTAGAACATTTTCTGCCTTGGTATCCTTGTTTCCAATTTTGATTGTGTCTCTTCCAATGATTCTAGCGGAGTCATCGTTTCCAAAGGAGATTGATCCATCACTTTCCTTTCGCAAGGTTAGAAACATGTCCTCATCACTTGACATGTGCTTTGAGCAGCCACTATTAGCATACCAACCACGTTTCTTGTGTTTATCTTGTAGAGAGAGTGTTAATTCTTCATTGTTACACTGATTTTTATTTCTTATCCATATTATTTGTTGAGGTTCATGTCTGTGACTGTTGTTATTTTGTTGTGATTCTCTAGTAGGGACTATCATTCTACAATCTTTGGCCATATGTCCAAAGTTGTTGCACTTGTAGCCTTCCACTTCATTTCTCATGGATTCAAACCAGGTGTATATTTTTCTCTGTGTTTCACTAGGTCTTCTTTCATAACCATTTTGTGCATGAATTTCATAGTTGTTTTATTTTTTTGTTATTTTCTTTGCAATTTACAGCTTTATGTCCAAAATTGTTACATGAATAATATAAACCAAAGAAGATAGTTTAATACATGGGAGTTGAAGATCTTCTGAAATGAATTACTCTTATGAATCCTTCTTCTTCTTTAGGTCTTTGTGTTTCTGACTATCGTTGATTCAAAAATGTGAATATTTTGTTGGACACACCGACTACACTGAGAGGGGGGGGGTGAACAATGTAGGGCTCTTTTTCCCAAAACTTCCCTCTTACATAAAACTCATTAGTTAGCAATCAACATTAACTCATTACTCATTGTTGTCATTTATAACCATTTAAATGTGAACACATATCAACAACATATATCAACAATATATCATCAAAAAATCATCACCACAAGGAACACAAAGAACACGGAATGTATATACAAWTTTATTTTTATTACGGACTACAATCCTTGGGGTTTTTCAGCAACAACTGAATAAAGTACAACTCTACAAGAGCACCAACTCTATAATGAAAGACTAAGCTTACACCCTCAACACCAACTGAAATGATGCAACAATCCTCAACAGATATCAATTTGTCACAGGTACGCAACATGTTGGTAGTGTAGCACGTGTATGTATGCTCCCTACCAGTAGTACAACCCACATATGTACACGACCAGTCTATACTACAGCTTGTGTATACTTTTGAGCAACTAGGGTTTTTCTTTACTTCACACACTTATATCCTCTGCAACCTGCAATCACATTCTCTTTTGTATTCCACTGTCCAAACTGATCCACAGCCAGTCACAACACATATAAGCTCTCCAACAACTTACTCATGCTCCTCAACCATACAATATGAATTCTACTCAATCATGTATAAGAAGTCAGCATACTATATCAATCATATCAAAACTAAATCATAAGAGTGTTTCTCACTCCATCAACCAACACAAACCACATCACAACAACCATACCAAGAATGCCTTAAGAATTCACCACAGAATAAACAACAATATCCATCAAGACAACAATATAACCATACCAGAGTCTCAGTGACAGATCTAAGCCCATAGAATGCAGATATGGAACCTTCTTCTATCTTCAAGAGACAGTCATAAGCTCACACACCAATCTTCATGACTTCATCCACTGTACGCACCCTGTCTTCATATAGCCCGCGTATGTACGTGCCTTGGCCCACCATAGCCTGTGTATACCTCATAAACTAGGGTTTCTAAACCTCCGATACTTTTTTCGTCATGATCTCAGACATGCCGAAACTTTGATGTATTCATGAGATCCTCCATACCCTCTCTCTCTCAAAATAGATCTTCAATCATGCTCAAGAGATACACACAAATGATACATTTCACAAGAGACCCTTGCCTCTTATTTATACTCTTCATCTTCTAGGTCACTTAACCCACTTCTAAGTCACTTAATCTATTTTCCTCATTTTAGGGTTAACCACTTTCCATAAATAGAAAGTTCTCCATTACTTTATTATTTAAATAATCTTCTTTGATTTTTTCATTTCTCTTTATTATTTAAATAATCCTCTTGACTTTGTCACTTTACTTTATCATTTAAATAATAATTTATTCTTTGCAAGTTCCTTGACTTCTTTTACCTTTTGGGGATTCAATCCAACATATGAGGGTCCTCCATCTTCATAAGGCCATAACTCTCAAACCATGAGGAGTTATGTGACATTCCACATACCACCGGAAATGGAATGACAAGAACTATCCATATAGGATAGTTTCACCAATAGATTCACTGATCTTCATCTCATTATTCCACATATAAGCATGGGTTCTCCAACCATACTTCAAGGATAACTCAACCGTAAAGTGTCTTCCCATGAGGGATTTCACCATAAGGGGACCACTTTGGAGTTCATCCATTTGTACAATTTATCAACCATGACAAGACAATAATTATTCATCTTTACATCCATCCAACAATGCATAATATACAAATGAGACCACATTGATCCATATTCATCTAAGCATCATATCAATGACATCATATGACTATGATTCCACTTGACATATATCCATTCTCATCAAGGATAATACATATTACATCAATAACCAATCAATCAATCATTTGGCATCAATCAATCAATGGCATCAATCAATCACTTGACATCAATCCTTGACATCAGTTAATCAAACCTTTGGCATCAATGACAACCTGATCCAACAATCTCTCCCTTTGGCATTGATGAAAATACCAACATTGATGTCAAAACTAATCATTAATGTCAACATGTAGACAAGGCATGCTCTACATCAATAGTCATCAGTCACATGAATGTGACTATCTCTCCACATCAATAATCATCAATCACATCAATGTAACTATATCTCCCCCTTTGAAATCAATGGAAAAGGGTCACTCTCCCCTTGGGGTTGCTCCCCCTTTGACTATCTATCCCCCTCTCTAAATTCCTTTGATAGTCCTCTTAATAATATCTCCCCTTTTGAACAAGGGATCTCACTTTGATGTAATGCTAAAGATACATCACTCCCCCTGTGACCATCGCTCTCCCTGGAATTATTCCTCTGTGCTCTTTCTTCAAATATAGGGCTATTTCCTAGTATGTATCTGATAAATATCTCCTCCTATAATCATGGGAAGAAGAATGAATCCCCCTATGGGTATGTCTCCCCCTATAATATTTGTAATACGAACAAAATGCTATTATTGCAATATGCTTCTGCTGCAAATGACACTGCTCAACTGGATCATAGAAAAACCACTCTTTCTATGACGATCCTTGGACTTGTCCATGCATCAAAACTCATTCCATACCATGAAACAAAAGTTGTGTCAATAATGGAGAATTATGAATAAAACATCAACCAATTACATCATGTACCAAATTGTGTGCCCACCATGCACAACATCCATGTACATCAACACCATACAATGTGCCATAAGATATCATCAATGGAGTGTATCAACCATATTCCTCTACCAACATGCAAACCATGTGTATCTACCAATATACCAACCATGTGCATATACCAATGTGCCAACCATGTGCATCTACCAACATGCCAAACAAGTGTCATATCACTCATGATATGTCTCCTCCATGAACCAAGTGCCACATCCATCAAATGTCTCATGTATCAAAGTATATGCTAATCAAGTAATACCAATGATGTACTTTTATCCAAGTACTCATCATCCAAACATATACCATCTATGAGTGTAACAAACATGCACATCAACATGTATCACCACTTGTACCAAGAAAGTACATCAACCATGCACCAATGCAACAAAATGAATCCTCATCCATGCATGCCAAAAGTTAAAACTATCACAAAACATTTTCCAATCAAACTGCTAGTAGGTGCCTCTACCAATGTGTTGGAAGTGTACCAATCATGCATCAACTATAGATCAAACTATGACTCATCAATGATGTACAACATGATCACCTCATCAACTCATCAACGACATGTCCCAATATGTAGTCCAACCATATGCCAAATGCATGCACCAAGATATCCAAAAATGCTTCACTAATACATCATAAGATATATCAATGAAACTCAAATATGTACTAGACATCTACACCAACAGATCAGCATCAATCCTCCATTCACTACAACAAATACTAAGCATCCAAAAATACATGTACTAGCAGTATGCTTCAAATAGATCAATGACATCCCTATCTAGCACCATCATGATATATCACATAACCAAGGTGCCATAACTTCACTGCTATAACCATCATTGTTCTTCAACAGAAAAATGCATCAATCCATACTCATGGGTTAGTTCCATGCATCCAAGATGGCCTATCATTATTTTTTATCATCACTTTACATAATCCAATATAGAATCATGAAAATCTGCAACAAACAATGTCAGAACCTACAACAAACCTGCAACATAGAGTTATACCATCACATCAAGATGCAACCCATGTGCATTGCCTTTTTCCCAAGGCTTTACCACATATACATTGCCTGATGCAAAAAAGCTCACATATGTACGCAACCTATTCATAGGTCATTCTGTGTATGTACGTGACTGATACCATTGTCACCCACATATGCTTCAATAGATGACACACTTGAGCTCCCCTTTAGGATTTCATTCTGTTCTGGTTTCTCAATCTTCTTCACCCACTTTTGAAGGTGTCCCTACTTCTCAAAAATTGAGCTCTAAGCTTCCATCTTTTCAAAGATGTCTCCCTTCCTTACTTCATTCCTTTTTCTAGTCATTCTATATGAAGTCCTCATCATGGAATTTCTTCTTTTGTTCTAGCAATCCTGGGATTTGTAGCCAAATCCACTACAACTGTAGCATATCATGCTGTGACAGTGAACAACAATGTGTCCTACTTGATCACATCTCCAACACCTTATAGTGTTATGAAATATTCCATTATTTCTCCTTGCATAAGATCTACATTCCAAAGCTTTGTGACCATATTCATTACATGAATAACATTGACCATGAAAAACACTTTCATACCTTTTCTTTGGTCTCCATCCCTTTTGAAGTGTAAAAGGAGCTTCTTGATGTCTTTCTTGCTTAGTTCTTTTGAAATATTCTTTGCATTGTGTAGATGGTTGATTTTCTACATTGTCTTCATCCTTTGAGAGTGAGGAACTTACCTCATGCTTCTTTGAGGTGCTTGCTTCAACATGTGTATCTTCTCTCTTGTATCCAAGACCTGATTTATCATTTGGTGATCTTTGACTTTCCAAGATCTCATTCAAGATTAGTGATCTATTCAAGAATTTGTTTGACTTCTCTACTTTCTTTCTAAGATCAAAAACTTCAGCTTCTAACTTATGACATGACTCTTCCTTTTCATTTATTTGATTCCTCAATACTTCCTCTACCCTTTTGGTTTCTTCAATTTGGGTCTTGAGATGGAGAATAATTTCAAAACTTTTTCTAATCTCATCATCTACCTTCTTATCTTCTTTTTCATTCTCTAATCTTGTGATCTCTTCTTCCTTTCCATCTAATTGAGTCTTATTACTCTCTTTTTGTTCTTTGAGCATTTCCTTTAACTTCAAGATGTTCTTTTGATTCTTCTTAAGAAACATTTTAGTGTTATCTGAAAGATAGTTATAGTATATATAATAGTGGTCATTGCTATATTCATATAGAATTCTTTCAATTTTCTCTTTAAGCTCTGTTGGCAACCCTACACAATTTTTGCCTTGTAAAGTGACAAGTGACAATTCTTATAGCTGCCAGCACCTCCTTCTATAAATATTTCTATTTGAAGGTGACTTGTAGGTTGTAAAAATATGTTTTGATTGTTTCTATTTATTTTATTTTGCGTTTTCATACTTCATTCATGACTAAAAGCATGAATGAAGCATTAAAACTTATAATCGTATTGCAATTGTATCTAAGGGTTGTTTTTTGGAAGGGGCGTTGTGCTTACAACTCTTTTAATGAATGTTGGTTTTTCTTTGAAGATTATCATATATCAAGGAAACATTTGTTTTGAGTTACTCGTGGACTATAAGCTGATATTTTGGAGCCTTTGTATACCAAGAATCGATTGACATGGACTATAGGATTGTTTCTTTTAAAATTCTTGGTAAGTCAATTTTGATTTTAAATTTTCGATATGCTTTGGCTTGTAAAATGCATCCATTCCTAACCTTTGCAATTCAATCACACTCATCACATAGCGTGGGAATTTAACATACCAGGATCATACCCTGTACATCATTTTAGCTGGCAGGTTGATCTGAAAGGCCTCTCATTATGAGCTAGGGTCTTGAGCCATGCTCTGTACTCTAAAAATTCATTACCTGAAATGCCCAAATTTCATGAATGTAAACCCCATTGCTTATGTTATGGTTTCCCTGGTTGTTCCTAGTTTTGTTTCCATCATTTTATCTCGGTATTACCTCCTACCACTACCAATTAAACCCACAATTGTTTTTGATTTGCTCTTCTTACAATATGTTCAATCCCATTTTTACATTCCAGAGACACGTTTTTGAGGGAGATTTTCTGAGAAAACCATGACGAATTAGATCAAAGCCTTGAAAACCCAGAACCTAAATGAGCCCTTTTACCTTCATCGCAGACAGTTTCTCTAGTAACTGAATTGTTTTAGAGATATGACTCGACCTTTGGAGGTAAATTTCTCAGAATTTTTGTTTCGGTTAAAATAAGCGTTTTTTTTAAATTTTATTTTGTTACAGACCTTGCTACAGTGCTAGATAAACCTCTGATAGAGAAGTCTCTTATTTCCTCAAGTGACAGGATGAATTTCTTGTGTAAAAACCCTTGTGAAAGGGAAATGCCTGATCAGTCTTTGTGTGAGCAACAGGATGTCAACCCCAAGCTTATTTAAATTCATGTGCATGAATCAATTTGTCTGCCCTAATCTTAACACAAAATACACTAGTGGAAACCCTTCCAAATAGTCAACAATTGGAATGTGTAAATAACCTGCCACTGTGCCTGAAGCATAGAAAATATTTTTAGTATTTAAACTCAGTCAAAATCCCACGGTGGATAGTGGTAATGTTTTGACACACAACCATGGGTTCCCTCAACCAACTGTTTCAGATCCACGGTGTGAAGTGTGTCTACATTGGGTAAACAAATATTACACAGACGTCCCTCTCCTTCAAGATAAGATCAAGACCCTCACTACCCAGATTGACTTGTTAACAAAGGAGAACCACAGAGTCAGGATCAATGCACAAAGGCAAGGGAAACATTTAAAGAGAACTGGAAATATCATTATAATAAATGTTGAGAGTATAAAAGTAGTGATTAATTCTGAGGTTGTATGAGCCGAATTTAGCATTCGGTTCAAAGGTAAAATATTTGTGTGATTTTGTTGATTTATTCTTAATTAATATAGATGGAATTGGTTTTATGCTGTTTAAAATTAGACTAGCTACAGAATCAGCAAATTCTGTAGCCAGTCTGTTCTCATTCGAAATATTGGAAAATGTTGATTGAATGAATATCTAAATTGCTTTATTTTCGTTTTTCCTTTCAGAATATCGTGCAGCTTGTGGAGACATAATGATATGGAGCATTCC
>SNQJ01S0251006.1:0-12658 GCA_010110895.2 Picea sitchensis | reverse complement strand
GCTCAAGCTTTTGCAGGCCGAATTAAAAGATGAAGAAAATTTCTTTTTGAAAACGGTCATCCCTTTTTGCAAGGTTGTCAACAATATGACAGAAACAAAAAGAAGAGAAGAAGATCTTCCATCCAAAAATCACATCGTCCAATTGAATGCATGTTGTAAAGAAAAAGTAAAGAACCTGCATCTCATTGTTCAGTCATGTCAACAAGCCATATTGAAGAAAGATATATTATTCACAAAGCTATCAAATATAGACTTAGCTGGGAAAACCTACGACTTCCAAGACCCCCACTTAATCGCAAACTCCTTGCCCTTAACCAAGAAAGAGTTCGATAAATAGGTTTCTATGTTTAAGACCTTGTCTCTCCAAAAGTTTTACAACATCCTTCAATTTGATCAAGCTCACGTCCACGACTAGATAGTCAAATATGTGATACAAAATGAGGAAATTCATCAGGCTCTCTCTAATATTTCTATCGACTTTCGGGAATTAGAAAATGATATTTTCAACATAAAAATCCGGAATGAGATTAACGTCACCCCAATGAGAGGCTACATTGAAGAATGGCTCGAAAGGCAATTGAAATAGGCTGCCGTCAAAAGGCAACAGGCAGTTTCCAACATTCCAACAGCCATGGAGGACATCCTTGAAACCGCAGTCGTCGGCGACATCAATGAAACGATAGCTGCAAGAAAATAGCCAAAGGGCTCATATGTACCCTCACTGTAAGTTTACTCATCACATCCTTCTTTGTTTATCAACCCAGTTATTCCAGTTTCTTAAATACATATGTATAGGAAAACACTTATACCTTTCCATTTATTTTATTTTGCAGCTATTGCACTCTATCTTCTTTCCATAGTCCTGTTTCTTGTACATATTTCTCTAATGGTCCGTGGGAGATTCAATCCCAGTCTACATGACAAACACATTGAAATTCTGGTTTATATGTAACAGACTTTATTTTTTTTGTATATTTCAAAATTTCCAGTAGTATGTAACAAACTTTTTTTTTTTGACAGATTTCAAATAAAAATGCATTTAAATTTTTATATGTTACAGACTCTATTCTTATCTTTCACCACTCTGTATGACAAATGCATTTAATTTTTAATATGTTACAGACTTTTATTCTTATCCTTCACCAGTCTGTATGGAAAATGCATTTACTCTTTTATATGTTACAGACTTTTCTTTTTTTATATATTTCAAAATAAATGGTGCTCAACAATGCAACTGTCATTTACTTATACCCCATGTTCACACATGCATTTAAATTTTTTCTATTTCTTATCTTCTATTAATTTTATGTCATCATATATTTTTATCTTTCACTAGTCCATATGGAAAATGCATTTAAATTTCCAAATTTATTCTTGCACTGTAAACAAATATTTTACTTTGTTATATACTTTCAAAAAAAATAGGTTTGCTATATACTTTCAAAAAATAGATGGTGCTCTGCCTGTCAACCCTCATTTACATTTTCCCCATCTTCCGTGATATACATGTTGCACACAACATTTCTGTGATATACATTTTGTACCGAACACTTCGTTTCATTTACAATTCGACCCCATTTTCCACAATTTGCTTTCTAACCTCGTTGGCAGGGATTGCACTGCCACACAACCTTGTTTTAATATGTGTAAACTTTTATTTTCTTTACTGTTTTAGTTTTCTTATTATTTATCACATCCTAACTTCTAAAAGAAAATAAAAAAAATATCATATCATTACAGTGTTACTCTTTTGTAGTCTTCAAACTAATGTCTTGTTTAATAAACTTTTCTTTTAATTGAATCACTTTTGCACTAACATAATTATATTAACTTTTCATTAATTTTGTTATAGATATTTTCTCATAAGATAAATACAAAACTATTATTAAGTTATAAGTCTTTCTTGTACATTCTATTTAATTGTTTAATTTCTTTTGAGATTTAATTTTGCTATTTTAATTTTAGGGACTCATACATAAAAGAATAAAAATCAAATAAAAATAAAATACAAAGCAAAGAGACTTCATGCTTGGACTTTAGGTTAGGGGAGATTTAACGTGGAGTTCAATGCGTTTTCTTGTTGGGGCTCTAAGCCTAGGGTGACATTCATGTTTCTTCCCGCCTAGCCCCACGAGAAGTCGATATGTTGGTATTGGGCAGTCCCTAGTCCCTTGACGTCAACATATATGGCTTCTTTCTTTCTTGGTATAGACATTAGGGTCAAAATGGCATCTAGAAAAGCCAGTGTCAAGAAGAAATTTTTCCTTTTTGGCATACCAAGCTTGAGAATATTTCTTAAGACCATAAATATATTTCTTAAGGTGAAAAACAAGGATGGAGTCATTCTGGACATAGTCAAGACTCAGTTTGTTCCATGTATATTTATGGACATAGCCAAGAGGTTGTTCTATGCATATTTATTTTTTCAAATCCCAATGCAAGAAGGTGGATTTAACATCCATATGATGGACCTCCCATTTATGTGAGGAAACAACGAAAATAACAAGGTAGATGGAAGTCATTTTGGTGACAGGGGAAAGTGTTTCATTATAGTCAATGCCTTCCACTTGAGAGAACCATTTCGAAACTAACTAGGCCTCATGTCTTTCAACACTTCCATCTAATGCATACTTAGTTATGTACACCCATTTGCATCTGTCAAGTTTTCTTCCTTTCAGAAGAGGTACAAGATACCAAGTATCGTTCACCATTAAAGAGAGATACTCTTCATTCATTGTTGTGTCCCAATTTGGATGATATGAAGCTTCTGCAATTTTTTCTAGATCATGAATCTTTGAAACTTGAGCCAAAATAGAGGAGGCTTGTTGGAAATGTGAATGTGTCCAACGTTGATCTGAAGGATCACTGACAAGATCACCAGTTACTTCTTAAGTTGAATGAACCCATGTAGGAAACTATGGTGTTGGTGCAAGTTCATGTTCAATGGAATCATATAGAGGAAGGTGAGTAGGTGAAGGTGGATTGTCATCCTCATTGTCATCATTTAAAGAAGAAGAAACGATAATAGGAATAGAATATGGAAAAAATGCCAAAGATGGCTCACAGGCTGAAGAAGGCACAAACACTGAATTAGGGTCACAGGGAAAGATATTTTCATCAAATTTAACATTGCTTCTTATAATAATTTCACTAGAATGAGGTTGAAGAAGTCTCTAACCTTTGACATCTTCAGAATAACCAACAAAAATACATTTCTTACTTTTAGGCTGTAAAGCTTTCCTTTTCTCATAAGAAATGTGAGCCCATGCTATACTACCAAATACATGGAACTGGCTAATATATGGCTTAATTTTATTCCATTCTTCTTCTAGTGTTATATTTTTTAGAGCCTTTGTGGGAGTGTGATTTACTATGTAATTTGCATAGTTAATGCCTTTCTCCCAATAATTAAGATTTAATCCCTTAGATTGGATCACACAATTAGCCATTTCTTTTAATGTGTGATTCTTTCTCTCAATAACACCATTTTGATGTGGTGTATATGGAACATTGTATTGCATTTCAATGCCCTATGTAGTGCAATAACTTGTAAAATTGTTGTTCACATATTTCCCTCCATTATCTATTCTTAACATTTGAAGTTGATGTCTATATTGTTTTTCTACAAGGGCCTTGTAGGCCAAAAACTTGTCAAACAATTCACTCTTAATTTTTAAGAAGGAAACCCAAGTGTGTATGGAGAAGTTATCAATGAAAGTTAAGAAATACTTGTACCCAAAAAAAGAAGGATAAGAAAGAGGACCACACAAGTCACTGTGAACAAGCTGCAAAGGGGTCGAGGCGTGCCAATAGGCATGTTTTTCAAAACTGCCCCGATGATGTTTTCCAAGAACACAACTGGAACAAACACCATCTCTACAAGAAATAAGAGGAAGACCAGTTACCATTTGTTGATTACATAGTTGCTACAATGAGTGATAGTTTAGATGACCAAACCGCTCATGCCAAAGTTTTCTCAAGTCATTGCTATGAGCAACAAAAATTGATGAAAAAGATGATGACCCAAAGTTTTCAAACTTGTACAACCTGGTAATATCATCAACAATTCCAATTCCAAGAACATGCTTAGGATATTTTGAATCCTTCATTATAACTTGGTGAGGTGAAAACTCTGCGATTTTAGCTTTGCCTGGATGAGTGTTTTGATACATTGATAGAAGGTTGCAGGAAATACTTGGAACACATAATACATCATTCAAATGACCATTATCTACTTGAACTGTTCCAGACCCTATAACACTAAGATATCTATCATCACCAACAAATATTTTCTTGGTGTTACATTCATTAAGAGCAAAAAATATGGATTTATTCTTAACTATATGATAAAATGATCCAGAATTAATAAGCCACTCATCAAAAGAAGAAGTAGAAGTTGCATTGAAGGAGAAATTAGAAGCAGAAAGTGCATGTCTATGAGTTAGAAGAAGAAGAATCAATACTGATGTTGTGCTTCTTCACCATTGCTTCTAAATCTTCCATCTTCTTAAAACATTTTGACTCCACATGACCATCTTTCCCACAAAAGTTTCATTATCTGTCGGTATTCTTACTTTTGGATTTTTCTTCTTTGTCACCACTAGGAGTGGAAGCTGGCTAAGAGGGTTTGGGACTGATCTGGATTTATGCAGGAGCATAATGAAATACATAAATACCCATAAACGCAGAGATGCAGCGGAAATAAAACTTCATTTCATTAACAACAAACGACTGAAATATGCTTATAGACATAATGGAAATAAAATAGTTAGGGCACTGGTAGCTTATCTTTGAGAAGAGATGTGGCGGATACTGGCCTCCGAACTTTGTGATACAATGAGGCTCGAAGGCATATATATTATTGAGAAACAATGCAAAACCCTAAACATCCCAAAACCTAACCCTAGGAGATGAAACACCAGAATATGGGCCCCGTCGAGGTAAATTGGTACATCAATTTCCCGGGGTCGTAACTTTGGCATACTATATCTGTTTGACACACATGATACATCATGAGAAAGATCTATCCAAGGACTACGCTGCTAATAGGAAATACCAAGTCCAAAACAGACTCACATTCACCGGAGTATTTGATGCCAAAAAACGTCGTTTAGGGACTCAAAACGGCTTCGAAAGTTCAGGACCCGAAAAACTGCTAAAAATAGTAAATTGTGCTACAATTAAGGAAACTAAAAAACTAAAAGAAACAATGGTGTGGGTCCAAGTGGAATAGGTGGGTGACCACCAATATCCACCTAGATCATTCTTCCCCCCTTAGGAAGCAATGGTTCCCATTTCGTTGAGTTCCTCCATGAGATGAGGAAACTTCTGCTGAACTTGGTCTCTGGTGAGCCACTTGCCCTAGTGAAGGAGTTGGCTTGATTTGACAACTCAATATAGCTAGATCCTCTACTGGTGGGTGTTCTTGATCTGTGTGTCCATAATCCGATCAGTTGTGGCTTGTTCCATGCAAACTGGGTTTAACTCTATTGGTGTGAGTTGTTCTGCCATGTCATATGTGTCCAATAGAGGTGGAAAGTAGGGCTGAAGGCGGTCCACATTGAACACTGGGTACAGACCAAGAAATGGTGGAATACTGAGAACAAAGGAATTGTCCCTTACAGTATTGGTGATGGTGTATGGCCCATATCGGAGTGGGTGAATCTTGCAATAGGGTCCAGCGAGGCGCTCCTTTTGCAAATGTAGCCACACTTTGTTGCCCACCTGGAAGTTGTGTGGCACCCAATGTTGATCATTTCACTGCTTGTACTTAGCATTGGCTCTGTCCAAGATGTCATGAACCTATTGGTGGATGTGCTGAATGCGCTCAATGAAGATGTTTTCCTTGTCAGCCTCAGAATGGGCATGGGCTGAATATGCCTGAGTAGCCGCAAATGGCATGGCTACGTCAATGGGACATAGTGGCTGGAATCCCAATCCCACTTGAAAGGGGCTATGGCTGGTTAAGCTATGGATAGCCTAGTTGTAGCTGTGTTGTATATAGGGGAGGCTCTCATCCCATGTGCGTCGATTCTTTGAGTTGTACATGCACATAATGTGTACGATCATCTGGTTGATGACCTCTGTCTGGCCATCAGTTTGCAGATGGAAAACTGTGGACTTGGTGAGCTTGGTGTCCAGCATCGACCAAAGGCTGGACCAAAATGTACTGAGGAACCTACTGTCCCGATCTGAGATGATAGACTGTGGGATCCCAAAGTGTACCCACACTTGTTCAAAGAAGAGTTTAGTAGTGCCTTCTGCTGTGATATTCTTCTTTCAAGCCATCATAATGGACATCTTCGAGAATCTGTCGATGACCACAAAAAAAAATCATTTCCATGCTTAGTAGAAGGAAGGCTCGACATGTAATCCATGGAGATGGATTCCCAAGGTCGACTAGGGGTAGGCATCGAAGTATATAGGCCTTGCTTCTTGATGGTCAGTTTGTCAATGGTGCAATAAATGCAAGACTTGATGTACTTCTCGACATCCTATTGAAGGTTCAGCCAATAGAAATAATTTTGTAGTACTGCCACAGTTTTCACGACCCCAAAATGCCCAACAAACCGACTGTAGTGCGCCTCCCAAATCATCTTGGCACACTCACTTGAAGGAACACAAAGGTGTCCTAGGTGACATAGTAGGGCATCCTAGAGGTGAAAATTATGAACTTTCTTACCATACAAGAGTGTATTGTATGTGTGGTTGAATTATGGATCACTTTTGTAGAGAAGCGACCAATCAAAAGTCTCGTTCCCACAACAATTGAGCACCGTGGTTAGCGCCATGATAGGTGGTTGACTAAGGCAGTCTGCAACATTATTGGTGCTTCCTTTCTTGTACTTAATGTTCAAATGAAACTGTTGCATGTATGTGGACCACTTCTGATGGCGATCATTCTGCAACTTCCCTTGTGTTTGTATGAATTGCAAGGGTCGGTGGTATGAGTGGATGACCTTTTCTTTTCCCAAAATGTAATGCTTCCATTGTCAGAAAAATTGCACAATGGAATACATCTCTTTGTCATAAGTGGGATACTTTCAGACTGTTTCGAAAAGTGTCTCACTATGATATGCCACAGGATGCCCTTGTTGATTAAGGACCACCCCAATAACATAGTTAGAGGCATCTGTCTCGATCTCAAATGGTTGTTGCAAGTCTGGTAATGTGAGTACTGGTGCAGAGTAGAGGTGATGCTTCAACTCTTTGAACGCCTTCTATTGAGATTCAGAACAAAATAATTTTTCTTTCACTCCTCCCTTTGTGACTTGACTCAAGGGCCAAGTGATATAAGAGAATCCCAACATGAACCTGCAGTAGAAATTGACAAGACCCAAAAAGCTACGGAGCTCTATTAGGGTGGTTGGGGCTGGCCAATCCCGAATGACTTGGATCTTAGCTGGATCCAAATTCACCCCCTGCTCATCAATAATGTATCCTAGATATTGAATCTGGGTCATGCCAAAATTTCACTTCTCCAAATTGGCACACAACTTGTGTTGCCACAGTGTTTGGAGGACTTGTTGGATGTGGTGGAGGTGCTCTTCCCAAGTCTAGTTGAAGATCATAATATCATCCAGGTACACCACTACAAATGAGTTGGTGAATGGTCATAAGATGTCATCCATTAGCCTCATGAAGGTTGCAGGGGCATTCGTTTACCTGAAAGGCATGAACAACCATTTGAAAAGCCCCTCCTTGGATTTGAAGGTAATATTCCACACATCAGAGGGTTTGATTGGTACCTGGTGATACCCAGAGTTTAAGTCAATCTTGATGAAATATTTCTCCCCCTTGAGTTGGTTCAAAAGGTCATCAATCTGTGGGATCGTGTACCTATTTCGGACAATGATCTTGTTCAATGACCGATAGTCAATGCAGAGTCTCCAAGTCCCATCCTTCTTCTACACCAGCATGATTGGGCTCCCACGGGGTGATGAAATCGGTCGGATGTGACCTTTCTGCAACAAATCCTGAATCTGCCTCTTGATTTTTTCATTCTCTAGAATAGAGCACCGATAGATTGGTCCATTGGGTAGCAACACACCTGGGGTCAGATCGATGGGGTGCTTGACCTAGAAGTGTAGAGGCACCCCTGCGGGGGAGGTGAATATGTCCTCATACTCCTCCACGACTATGTTGCTTGCTGTTGTGGTGAGGATGTTTTTTTTGGATTCTTGGATTTATCTTTCTTCTGGGCCACTAAGGATTTGTTGGAAGTACCGATAGAATTTATTAATCCAATTTTCGTAAGTTTATCTTGGAACACTGATATAAGGTTGCAAGAAATACTTGGAACACATATTACATCATTGAAATTCCCATTATCTACTTGAAATGTTCCATACTCTACAATACTAAGAGATCTATCATCACCAATAAATATTTTCTTGGTGTTACATTCATTAAGAGCATAAAACATGGCATTGTACTTAACCATATGATAAGATGCTACATAATCAATAAGCCACTCATTAGAAGAAGAAGTTGCATTGAAGGAGTAACCATAATCAGAAAGTGCATGTCCATGAGAATAAGAGTTAGAAGAAGAAGAATCAATAATGATGTTGTGCTTCTTGATCGCTCTTCTAAAGCTTCCATATTCTTAAAATATTTGGACTCCACATGCCTATCTTTCCCACAAAAATTGCAATGTCTATCAGTCTTCTTACTTTTAGATTTTCCTCCTTTGTCACCATTAGGAGCGGAAGCTATCTGAGAGGGTTTGGGACGCTTGTTTTCCTCGTTTTTGTGGTGAGGATGTTGCTTTTTTGGATTATTGGATTTGTCTTTCTACTGGGATACTAAGGCTTTGTTGGAGGTACCTATAGTGCTGATTACTTTAAGTTGCACAAGTTTATCTTTCCCTCTAATCAAAACATCACAAAAGACTCAAGAGTGGGATATTTATAGTTACTCGCTAGTGGCATAAAAGGTAGATACAAAGATAGAATATGCACTGCCAATCTTAGAAAGGATAATATAAATTCATTGATCTTCATTTCGATCTATTTTGTAGTCTATACATAAAATTCTAAGTGTTTTGAATCTAGATAAATAATCTTCAATGCAAAGAAAATAATTAGGACTTAGAGTCATTAACTAATTTTCTATATAGTGGGCTTGAATAATATTGTGTTTACCAAACACAGCTTCAAGCTTAGTCCATGTTGCATCAGGAGCATCAATTCCTTGAAGGTGAAACCTTAAGTCAAGATAGATGGACATTTCGATTAGTCCACATGCTTCATCACTCTTATTATCCCATTTGACTTTATTTTCATCATCCATGGGTTCTAGTTTTTTTCTGAAGGTAATCTGGTACACAATCCTTTACTTCTTAATACATCCTCCATATGATATTTCCATGAGAAGTAGTTAGTACTGGTAAGCAAAATATCATTGTGAGATTCCATATTAAAATACGCATAAAAATATGAAACTGATGGTTTGGATGGAAAGATCTCGAAAAAATAGGCTGCTTGAAAAAAATGACATTGAAAATGGACTTCGGATGTCAAAGTTATTCCCTTTTGAAAAAAGACATAAATGGTAACCAAAGAGCCACATAGCAAGTAGAAGTTGGTACACATGGTGATGCTCCACCTTATCTAACTTTTTCTATAAACTCACTTTTAAATAAATTACTTATGAAGTGACCCACTTTTATAGAATAAGCATGAATCAATTTTATTTACAATGAAGTTACTTTTTAAATGAAAGTTGCATGCAAAAAAAAAAACTTAAAATAAAATTTTAAATTATTTAATAATGATTCAATTTTATAATTAAATGAAATGCACTTTACAATGAATGCATGAACTTAAAAAAAAAGTAACAAAAAATATTTGAACTCAAGACATCTTACTAAGTAAAGTAAATTTCAACCAAGTGAGCTAGTGCAAGACACATTATAGTTTTAAGAAGGAGCTTTGTGAGTGTTGTTGTTATTGTTTTTGTGGAAGATGGCCTTGGAGTGTGTGCTTAATAAAAACTTATTTTCATACATTCACACACAATGTTTTTTGCTTCTTGACAACAACCTGTTAGATCTCAATTAGCTTACCTAGAAAATGCAAATTTTCCCTCTTTTTTTGATTTACCGAGATCGTACAAAGCGCATGACAAAGAGTATACATAGACATGGAAACCCTTTCTACTTGGCTTATGATTTTCCGAGATCATACAGAGCGCATGGAAAATAACATACACATTTTTTTTTGTTAGAAATGTGCCCGTAACCTGCAGGGAAAGAATTTTTAACCATTGGCTAAGAAGCCACAACCCAGGGGCATCTAAGTCGTCAAAATCACCCGGGAACCACACCCAGCTTGGGCTGCACCAACCGTTAACATGACTGGATTTTTGGGTGTCTCCTCCCTACTAAACTCACCGTAAGGGTATTGAACTCAAATTGCCTAGCAAACGAAACCCACACCTTGACCAATTGATCTAGCGGGAATTGACAAGAGCATACATAGATTGAAAAGAGTAGCGACTCATAAATAAAAAATAGAAAACATAAATATCATCTCTGTAAAAAAGGGTCGTATATTGGGAAAACATAAATATTTTCGAGTGAAATGAAATACGTTCTTAACTGAAATGAGCACTTTGGATGCATTGGAACAATCCTTTCAACCCAAAAATGTATGGAAATGGTAGAAACCAAATATGCGACAACACAACTCCACAATCTCGATCTACAACAAGAGCGCGTCTTCAAATGCGTTTTGATACCATGTTCGACAACATAGATATTTCGATAGAGGACAAACACCTTTAGTAACCACTCACACAACCAAGTCAAAGATCAACATACCGATGTTTTTACATGGTAAAACGTCTCTGGGGAAAAATCCACGACCCTAACCATTGTGGCCACTTGGAACAATTTATTAATGCAAAAGAAAATATTACAGAGATATTACAAAAGAATTTCTCACAATCGATCATCGACAAATGACCTTCCATGTTCTTTAAATAGATATCATGGATCAATCAGGTGTTAAGCCATATATCAATGTAGCAGTTAAGATCGAGGAGAATATGAGCTGTCAGACCACCGTATGTTGAGAACATATCACGACTGTCATATTTCTTAACTTCTAATGCATACTAATTCATAATAAAGAAACACACTTTAACCTAATGACACATTAGACCAAGTTGATCTTAACTAATTCTTAAGTGTCTAAATATCCTAACAACTGGTTTCTGGAAGATGACATGTTACAATTGGTAGGGTAAAGTAGTCCATTTTCATCAAACATCTGCTTGTGGTATCTTTCTCTTGATAAGATCTTGCGGAATTTCGGGACTACTAGAATACCTTGCACATCCAAACTCGATCCTGAATCTTGATCCTGCAAAATTCAATGAACAATTATTCAACTGCACATACATACATAACACAATTCAATGATATAAATGAATTATAAATAAAATCTAGACTTATTGCAATTTGCGTGAGAGAACTTGAAGGACTTGCAACGATATGGAATGAGATGGAATCTGAATAATTGGCCATTGATATTATAATTATTTTTTTTCTTACATTTGAGCCAAAACCATCATCTTGGGAAGCATAGAACAATATAACTTCAAATAGAATTTTGAATGACTTTTAAAAGTTAACGACACGTCTAAACAAAATTAGTGTAAACATTACTTTTGTTTACACTAATGATTATTTTGATGATTTTGTTTACAACCGCACTAGTGTGGTGAGTTACGATAAGCACAGAATATTGGCCTCTGTTACAACCTCCGCAACAAAAAACCTCCACAAATTCTAAATGCGGAGGTTTTCATTTGCATTTTTTAATTAAATTGTTTGTTAGTTTGTTGTTACTTACGAACTGCACCGGTGCTAGCACATCAACTAAGAAAGTTACAAAAAAATAATGTGTTCGTTTATACATGGTTGTTTACATTTGAATCTTAATTTTTGGTGTGTTGTTCGTATAAACCACACCAATGTGTTTATTAATATAAACAAAGTTACTAACTTAACAAGAACCGTGATCTCAAAAAGAGAACTTTGGCCCAAAAAACCCATGTTTTTGCATAAAAAACATGAAAATCAACCCCCAAATCAAAAAATGGTGCTACCGGTAGCACCCTTTTTTCAAACGGGGTCAAAATTACAATTTTTTTCAAGCATCGTTTTCAAAACTCATACAATAGCTCATAAAAACCTTAAAATCGACACCTAAATAAAAAATGATGTTACATAAGCAAAATGTTTTTTTCAAAACGTTAAAATTATAGATAATTTGAAATCGTATTTTTTGCAGTTGGTACCATTAAAATCAACCATCAACCATCAAACTGAAAAGTACTGCTATCGGTAGCACCCATTTTAAAATTGGGGTATTAAAATAACAGATTTGTTTAAAATTGGTATAAGAAATAATCATTAGTGTAAACAAAATCATAAAATCAACCCTTAAATGCTTACTTTTAAAATCTTAGTTTATCGCTACAAGCACAGGATAGTACATAATGCTATGAAAACAATACGTTTAAAAATATATATTCAAAACCCAAATTTGAAAAAAAAAAACATTAAAAAATGTGGGAAAAAAACTAATAAAAATGATTTTTTTAAAAATTTCCATCAGAAAACAATAATTAATTTTTTTTAAAGAAA
>SNQJ01S0251005.1:0-12832 GCA_010110895.2 Picea sitchensis | reverse complement strand
CCTCAAGGCATGAACAATGACAACGAGTTCCAAGTCATGCGTGGCATAGTTCCTCTCATGTTCCTTAAGCTTTTTGGACTCATATCGAATGACATGTCCGTTTTGTGTGAGAACTCCCCCAATTACTTCCTTACATGCGTTTGTACATACCACAAGACTTTCATTTGGGTCAACAATATTTAACACATGAGCACTAGTAAGCAATTCCTTCAACATATTAAAATTCTTTTCACACTTGAGTGTCCATTCAAATTTAGTTCCCTTCTTTTGAAAAGAAGTGATGAGATGAGAAATATTAGAGAACCCTACTATGAACCTTCTGCCATAGCCAACTAATCCCTTAAAATATCTGACATTTGACACATTTCTGGGTGTTGGCCATCCTCTAATGGCTTTGATCTTCTCTGGATATACTGCTATGCCCTGCTCTAAAATAATGTGTCCCAAGTAATGGATCTGCTTTTGATAAAGGGAACACTTAATCAAATTGGCATACAACTGATGTTCTCTCAGTACTTGAAACACCAGTCTTAAGTGATGTTCCTTCTCCTCTTTAGACTTAGAATAGATAAGTATCTCATCCAGGAATACTATGACAAACTTATCCAAATAATTTCTGAATATGCCATTCATTAAGCACCTGAAGATAGTTGGTGCATTGGTTAGTCCAAATGGCACCACTACAAATTCATAATGCCCATACTTGGTCCTAACGGCGATCTAATGAATGTCTTCTTCCTTGATTCTTACTTGATGGTATCCTGCCCTCAGGTCAATTTTTGAAAATATCTTTGCTCCTCTTAGCTCATCAAAGAGGTCATCAATTCGGGGTAGAGGAGACTTGTTATTTATAGTGTACTTGTTCAGCTGTCGAAAGTCAATACATAGCCTCAAGGTTCCATCCTTCTTTTGGACAAAAAGTATTGGTGCTCCCTAAGGTGAAACACTTGGATGCATGTACCCTTTCTTCAACAATTTCTCCAACTGCATTTGTAATTGTTTTAACTCCACTGTGCTCATTCTATAAGGTGTTTTTGACATCGGGGAAACTCTTGGCACTAAATCAATTGAGAAATCTATCTCCCTTGTTGGTGGAAATCCTAGTATTTCTTGGAATACTTCTTCAAATTCCTGTACAACAGAGAAATCTTCAAGGTTTGGCCCTTTTGTATTATCTGGATCTTCCACATGAGCTGCATACAATTGACATCCTTTCCTAAAACATATTTTTAGCTGTAAGGCTAAAATCTCCCTTATAGCGATGGGTCTTGGAACTCCTTTCACAATGCTTTGTTTTCCATTTCCATCAAGACATGTAAATGTCTTGTTATGACAATCTAGGACAACATGATGATTTTCCAACCAATCCATTCCAATAAGAATATCATAAGACCCCAATGGTATGATATTTATATCCATACTAGTATTCATGCCATTAAGACTTATGGAACAACTTCTGACTATATCATGGATTCTTCTTTTGGTTCTAGTGGCTAACTGAACCAAACTTGCTTTTCCAAGTTTAATTTTCTCCAAATGTAATCTATCCACTATCTCAGGATCAATGTAGCAATGACTTGATCCTGAATCAATCAAAATAACAACAAGATGATTTATGATCTTACCTTCCACCTCTATCATATTGGACTGGTACGCTGCTTGTCTATCATTCAAAGCTACATAGATTCTTCCCATATCTTCAACTGTTGTAGCTTCTTGGATGTTGTGCATAGTCTTCACTCTATCTTTTCTGTGTGGGAAATCCTTGTACAGGTGATATTCCTTGCATACCCAACATTGGATTGGTGGTCTTCCCCTTTTTTCCAAGGAGTCTTCCTTCTTGGAATCCCCCTTAGAATACTAATCTTGATGATTTCTATTAGGCTCATTCCTATTGAAGGGAGGTTTGAATCCTTTCCTCCTCTGATCGGACTTCACATTCTTCTTTTCATTCCAAGATTTCTGCAGGGATTCTCTTCCCTAGCCTTGCTCATACATGTATTTGGCCTTCTTGATGACCTCAGTCAAGCTCTTGGGTTAATCATACGTGATATTTTCGTTATAAAAGGTTGGAAGTCCACCTAGAAATCATTGTATTTTCACTTTCTCATCACCAACGAACCTAACATATTTTAACAATCCCAAGAAATTCTTCTCGTATTATGCCATAGTCATGCTTCCCAACCTGAGTTCAAAGAAATCTTGCATTTTCTTATCATAGAAATTCTCTAAGAGGTAATCCTTCTAGAAGTACTTCTTGAATTGTTTCCAAGTGATCCTACTTTCATTAACATGTTCCACTTGCTTTAGTTGGTCCCACCACATTGCAACTTTCCCGTGTAAATGGTAGGTGGCAATCCTGGCTTCCAGGTTGGATGAATAGTTATGCAACTGAAAATATCTCTTGAGCCTAAGAAACCATGCTTCGACATTATCTTCCCTTTCTCTTTCACCCCCAAAGGAAGGTGGCTTGAGATTCCTCAAATCTCCTTGCAAACTATCTACCTGTTGTTTCCTTCTTTGGTATCTGATAGGAGACACCTATGGACTGCTTATGAGATCATCCGCTGCATAAAAATGTCTTTATGAGTAAGGAGGTGAGTGGTTTCCATGAGCTCTGCTAGCACTTCTGGAATAACCAAATATTCCACGATCATCCCTTCTTTGATGGAACTTGCCTTCTTTCTCTTATCTTGAGTTTGATCCCTTCTTCGTTTGTCTCTGAAACTGATTTAAGCTCTGCAACACTCGAGCATTTATCTAAATTTTCTCTCTCACCAGTCTCTCATTGTATGCTTTGTAGCTCTGCACTTCCATATTCAGGCTTCTTACCATTTTTATTAATGTTTCTTGTTCTCCTTTTCCCTTGCATCCATTGGACTCTGCCTGTGCATTACCAACTATGGTATTCTTGCCTTCATCCTCCTTATCATGACTCAAGGCTCCCTTGCCTTCTTCCATTTCCTCTATACGAATCCTGAGATGATGTGCTTAAGCTCCTTAATTTTGCAAAATTTGCAAGCAACCATTTTGTTAGAATTATGCATATGATAAACAAAATTGCCAAACCATGCTACAAGTCTCTTTATTTTTTTTTGTTCATGGATATCATATTCCCATTCTCTAAAAATAAAAGTGTCTTGTTATCCTTGATTGACACAGAATTTCATCCTGTGTAGGCACTTCCTTCTAACCACCTTCCCAGGTGACCATGAATAGAAACCGCGGCTAAATCCTTCCTTATCACTTTTCTGTCTCAAAGACAACCAATTCGGCCCTTATCCCTCCTTCCCTCATCTCTTAATCTGCATATGACCATGGTCATGACCCTGCACTTAGCTGAAAAAGCGTTGTCTAGAGCTTCGAGGCTTTGGAACTTTCGGATAGGACCGGATCAACGATCCTCATCCTCTTTCATGATCAACGATCGAGATCCACTTCAAGACTCCGTGCTTCGGGAGTCTTAAATTTCCTCGCTTGCCTCCTCTTGGAATGCTTTTACCCAGAGTTCATGATTTTCCTACGGGTGTCCTCCCATAGATCAATGGCAGTGAATCGCTTCAGCTCTTCGGGCTTTGTTGGCCCTTGACCAAGTTTTTGGAGGTTCTTGGTCATGTTAACCTATTTTGGGGACTTCAACATCTTATCAAAGGAGGATCACAAGACGAAGTAGAGATCACGAGATATCGACCCCTTTTTGGGTTTTTGGGAATATGTAACGGGAATGGGATGTCCACCCATGGGTTTACCCATGTTTAGGCCTATTTTGTAATATATAAATAGATGATTAGGCAAGATAGAAGTAGCAGTGCATCTATGTGATGTGAATGTATGCTAAGTGCAAGTAGATTCTGTAAGTGCTTTGTGCATGAATGTAAGAGACTTGCATAGATAAGTGCAGGTCCTTGTAGCAGAATGTGGAAGGATTAATGTTGTAATGAAAGGAAGAAGGATCTAGAGAGCTACGTAGATCTATGTCCTATGTAGAGTAGCGTTTTGAGGCTCTGTTCTTGTAATCGATTGAATGAATACAATAAATAAGAAGAGTTGGTGGACGTAGCCCCAGGGTGGGGGTGAACCACATAAACACTGTGTTATGCTGCTTTGTGCTTTGTCTTGATGTGTTCACATGTTATTTTCTAAGTGCTTTGATATGTTTAGATAGATATACTTATTCTTTGTGCTTATGATATGTGAGAATGTTAGATCTGATCTATATGACTATGCTTAGTGCTTTATCTGCTCGATCTGATCTATTTACCTACGCTAAGCGCTTAAATACATTAGATTAGTGTGGATGGTGCAAAGCCCTATTTTATCAACAAAGTGGATATTGATTGCATATTGAGGAACTGAGGGTGCTAAGTGATTTATTAAGTAGTACAATCACATATCTGTGTCCCATCTAAGGTTGCAAACACTTGAATCTTGCAACTACCCTTGCCTCTACCTCGGGTGAGACTTCATTTGCTTCGTAGGTGTTTTCGAAAGGGCTAGTAGTTAGGGATTTTTTGGTGCACTGTTGTGGCATTGAACCCTGGGTCTACCCCTATGCCAACAAATGGTTCCGTTGCCGAGATCTGAAACTATGATTGCTGGGAACTAAGAAAGAAGAAGCACTGTGCAACGATTTGACCTAAGATTGTGGAAGCTCTGTGTGTATATTTGTGCCCTAGTGCGCAATATTCTACTTGATTTATAAAGCTTTGTGCTAAAGAAAGAAGTCCAATCTGAAGAAAGGAGGTCAGATCTAAAGGAAAGAAGCGAGATCTGAAAGCTTTGTGCTCTAAGAAAGGTAAAAGTGATAATTTCTGATTAAAAGAGGTAAGATCTGCAAGCTCTTTGCTCTGATAAAAGGTAAGAATAGTTAAAAGTTTTAGATATGGAAGCTTTGTGCTTTGTAGAAGTAAGATAAGTGGACATTTTTGTTTCTAAAGTATGGATCTAGGTATGTTTGATAGGTTTTGTCCTAGCTTGAAAACTAGGGCACTAATAAATGAAAGAAGGCTTGATATGAGTATATCTGATAAGAATAATGAAAGATATGTTATACCTATGCATAGAAAGAATGTTTGGACTAACAAATGGATGCAGGATCCTAGAAAGAATTTTTTGCAGGTTAGCTACCATGATTTTAGTGCGCAATACCAGAAAGGTTGGGGATCATTTAAATGAAATAGAGGATTAACCCTCTATTATAGTTGCAGAATATGGGACATCTTGCTAAGGAATGCCCCGGGAAAAGACCTGGTTGTCTTTGTTGTAAAGCTATGGACCATGAAGTGTTATATTTCCCTAGAATGATTTCTAAGATGGAAGAAATGAATCTGAATAAAGAAAACCCTAAAACAAATCCACAAATGGTATAACCCCAGAAAGAATCAGAGAAAGTATTGCTGCAAATAAATGAAACCTTGAATGACCATTGACATGTCAAACTATCGGAGATCTTCAAGGAAAAAGAATGCATTAAAGTAAGAATAGGAGACTTTGACATTGATTGTATTCAGGATGAAGAAACACAAGTGAATATCATGATAGAAAGAACTTGGGAAGCCATAGGGAAACCTGCTATGATCCCTTCATTAGGAGGAAGAAGACTATTTAGAGGAAAGGTGATAAACCTATGTTGTAAGATCGCTCGCATACCTATGAACACTAATGTAACTTCGACAGAAAAAGATTTTGAGGTTATTAAATTTATTGAAGACAACACCCCATTTACCATGTTACTAGGAAAACCTTGGATTGATAGATATCAATCCAAACAAAAGGAATAAGAAGAAGTTTTGAAGAAGAAGAAACAAGAGTTAAAAGATTTCATGACCAGAAGGATCGTACACTTGATTGAAAAACAGGAGAGAAAATTTAACACTAGCAACCTAGATGTCGAAGCTGAGAGAACACTAGAGGATCCATAGAAGACTAAATTACCTACCCTAGACAAAGAAGGAGTATTATCTAGGAACCCTAGGGAAGAATCTCAACATCGTGAAGTAACTATGACCAAAGAAGATAAGAATCCGAATGGAAAAAGAACTACCGAGAGGAAGCTCACTGGAAAGAAGGCTAGAAACCTAAGTAAGAAGAGGGATACTATTGAAAAGTTACAGAAAGTCCCAGAGGGAACCTCACAGAAGGTAAATCCAAAAAATTGGAGCTTCGCCGTGATATCAGAACAACGACACATGGCACTTCGCCATGGAAAAGCAATATATCCGTTGGGGACATTATAATCATTCGATCGACGCTCTGAACAGGGCATAAATGAAATTATGGTTTTTCATCATACCATTGGACCATGCCATAACAGACCGAATAAGAGTTAATGGAGGCTCATACCCATTGCAAGCAAACTGTTGTCCAGTTCCCTATTTATCCCACCGTGCCACGCACTGAGAAAGAGTTTTCCAATTGAGAATTTGAGCCAACAGACTAAGCCGAGTTTATACAGTGATCATTGCACTCTTTCTCTCTATCTCAGTACTGTGTCTAAGTTGTTCCACAAACCCATGATTGTTCACCCCGAGTGTGTATGTCGGAAGAATTGAGCATTGCAGAGAAAGATGATGAAGAAGTTTTGATCGACTTGATGACTGAAAGAGTCATGTTAGAGAGAGGATTATCCACAGGTTTACAAGCATCATCCACAAGAGGATTGACAACCTCTCCATCAGCGACTCAAGCCGGACCATCCTGACCATCCGATGAGAAGCAAACCAAGCACAGGGATGATCTCGTGAATTCTAAGTTGATTCCAAGAATTTCACCCGCCTATCTACCACCTCTGAGCGGTGCAATCAATCGAGACAGTGTGTCTAGAGAATTTGAGTATGCTTTGGTCATAGTGTACCTCTCAAAAGGGATACGCGTAGTTCACGCAGACCAAGAAAAGATTGTAGCATTGAAGTTTAGTGACTTCAACCTTAGCAACATGAATTTCTACAACATGCTCGCCCCACATAAGTACCTAACCAGAACAAAGGGAAATAACTCAAATATAGTTCCCCAGTCATGGACTATGAACCTCGTGCAGTTCACATTACTCAATGTCATGAAGATTCCTCACTTCGGAAGGCACCAAGAAGTGAATGCATGCGTCAAACTGTTGCTTTCCTGTTACCATGGATGAAACTTTTGGTTAAACTGTCGTATCATAGTGGATCCAACATTGATCAATCAGATCACAGGGCTGAGTATGCAAGGCCCTGACCCATAGGATTTCTATCCTAGGAAAGCCATGGACTGCACTCTCGCACAAAGGATTAAGGACACTTATGGAGATGTCAAGAAGGGAACGTGAGGCTACAAGGTAGCTTATATATAGAGCGGTGCAGTGCACCTAGCCTGTCAATTGATTGCAGGAAAGTTAGTCCACAAGAACCGACCCACCCAAGTGACTGGTGTTTTAGTCAACCTCGTAGGGAAGTGCACGGAGGGCCTACAAATCAATTGGGTGAAGTACCTGGTGAACCAATTGGAACTGGACTGTAGGGAAGTGCAAGATAAGGGATATTAATTTGACTTTAGTTGGCTTTTGATCCCAATCGATTTCATCGCATGGGAGATGCCGAAAGGTGCGAACTTCCCAGACATCGAGCCCTTTGAACCTCTGGCCATGAATTTCAGTACACTATGGTATTCTAGTGACATGAACAAGAAATGGCAGTCAAATGTCATGTTCCATACCTATTACAACCATCTGAAGACAACCATACAGTCCGAGCCTGGCATCACACCGAATACTCTCCACAGGTTTTGACCTTTAATGAAATTCAGCGCAGACCACCATTTCATTTATATTATAGCGTGCGATGATGAGCACAAGCATCAACTTCAATATTAATACAATATTATAGAGGAGGACTTGGAAGAGATTACTAAATACTGGTCGGTGGACCTCCTCATCCCAACCGACTCTGCAGAGATGTCCAACATTGACAGTCCAGAAGCAGCACCTGATACACCTAGATCTAGTAAGACAAAGAAAAATGAAGAAGCCCAAGTTGTAAGTAGTACCTCAGTGAAGACTGCTTCCATCTCACCTGAGAAAGGAGAAGATGGTGGAGAGATAGATGGTGAAGAATTTGAATAGAAGAAAGGAGAGGTTACACCACCTAGAGACGAGGAGGATCCCTTGAAGAAAAGGAAGGTTCCCCCCCAAATCCTTCTTCGCAGAAGAAATCGAAAGCCTATATGACAAAAATGAAAACTACCCTCACCTTAGATGACTTCGATTTCATTGTAGCAGCACTGAATGATGCTTCACTGGAGATATCAGAGAAGAAAGAGGCTCAGAAGGAGGAAATATACAATCGAATTAAGGTTGAACTTCAAGGGGTGCAACAGGCACTACAGTCCAGCCGTCAGTTTCCACTGTGCCTCTGCCATTGGAAACACAAGAACTGGGAGATGAGCCAACTCAACTCCACCGAATTGTTGATACAGTCGAAGCTCGCCTTCGACAAGTATAGGAGGAAAGAACGCAAGACAACCAGGATTTAGCACAAGTATAGGGAGACCTTCTAGATCAACGTAGTACTGCAGAATGGGAAAGTCTTTCTCTCTAAGCGAAGTGTGATGAAGAAAGAGAACAGCTACAACAAAGCAAGGGACAGTTGCTCGTGGAGCAACTCGAAGTAAAGGAAAGGGTCAACATATCACTTCTCTATGTGACAGTTGTATAAGTAAAGTCTGAAGAGAGAGCCCCACAGTAGGTGGCACAACCTGAATAAGTAATTCAACAACTACAACAAAGCATAGTAGATTTGGAGCTATGCATAGTACCCGAGACCCTGCAAGATGTAAGAGACCTAAGGGAAGAAACCGCGAGGAGTGCAATTGAGAGACTGAAGGCTCTTGGTGGGGAGTTCAAGTAGTTGAGTAACCACAATGCCCAAACATATGAAAAAATCATTGAGAACCTAGAGTTATAGGCACTGGAGTCGCATCTCCAGGAAGCGAAGCAACACATAGACACACTATAGGCGCAGCTAGAGGTCCTGTCAGCTATAGACAAAATGAAGAGATCTCAAGAGAAACACACCACCCATCATCATATCCATATGATCTAGAGAAAAGTTATAGAAATAACTTAACGAATCTAACCTGTGCAACATAAGGCCTATCATTTATTTACAGAGGTAGAAAGCCGAGGAGCAGAGCTAGAACAGATTGTCACCACAACAAAACAATGCTTAGAAGGGCCAGTGAATGATGCAGTGATATAGGATTTCACCGAGCAAGAGGCCATAGCAAAGCAACAAGTCAAATCATCTCAAGCCAAACTCGAGGCGTTCGAGGCAGAACTGATCAGACTAGAGTGACTCGGGACGAGTCATAGGTGAGTGTTGGGGGCTTGTTGGCACTTGAACAAATTTTGGGAGATTCTTGGTCATGTTGACCTATTTTGGGGACTTCGACATCCTATCGAAGGAGGAGCACAAGATGAAGTAGAGATCATGGGATCTTGACCCCTTTTTGGGTCCTTTTTTGGTTTTTGGGAATATGTAAGGGGAATGGGATGTCGACCCATGGGTTTACCCATGTTTAGGCCTATTTTGTAATATATAAATTGATGCTTAGGAAAGATAGAAGTAGTGGTGCATATATGTGATGTGAATGTATTTTAAGTGCAAGTAGAGTCTGTAAGTGCTTTGTGCATGACTGTAAGAGACTTGCAAAGCTAAGTGCAGGTCCTTGTAGCAGATTGTGGAAGGCTTAGTGCTGTAATGCAAGGAAGAAGGGTCTAGCGAGTTGTGCAGATCTCTGTCTTATGAGGAGTAAGGTTTTGAGGCTCTATGCTTGTAATCAATTGACTGAAGACAATAAAGAATAACATTTGGTGGACATAGCCCCAGGGTGGGGGTGAACCACATAAACACTATGTTATGCTACTTTGTGCTTTGTCTTGATGTGTTCACACGTTATTTTCTAAGTTCTTTGATATGTTTAGATAGATCTACTTATGCTTTGTGCTTATGATATGCGAGAATGTTAGATCTGATCTATATGGTTATGCTTAGTGCTTGATCTGCTCAATCTGATCTATTTACCTATGCTAAGCGCTTAAATACATTAGATTAGTGTGGATGCTGCGAAGCCCCGTTTTATCAGTGAAGTGGATATTGATTGCATATTGAGGAACTGACGGTGCTAAGTTATTTATTAAGTAGTACAATCACAGATCTGTGTCCCAGCTAAGGTTACAAACACTTGAGTCTTGCAACCACCCCTGCCTCTACCTCGGGTGAGAATTCATTTTCTTCGTAGGTGTTGATGAAAGGGCCGGTATTTGGGGCTTTGTTGGTGCATTGTTGTAGCATTGAACCCTGGGTTTGACCCTGTGCCAACAGGCTTCAGAAGTTTCAAACTTTCCTCCTGCACATTCTCCTAGAGTGATTTTACCCTAAGTCGACGATCTTTCGACATTTGTCTTCTGGAATCAATAGTTGATATGTACTCGGGCCTTCAGGCCTTCAAGAGTTTTCAAACCAACGCAACCTATCATATCTTTCCCCTATGGAATTGCCAGTCTCCAAACTGCACGATCTGTTTCCACGTGGTGAAATAATGGAAACGAACATGTGGTCCAATCGGGTGGGTGACACATGTCACGTTCTACCTAAATTTTCAATACTCCAAATGCTCAAAACTTGTTGACACGTGGCACACATACCATGTGTCCACATCATCCCAGGTGATGTCCACAAGCCACGTCACTTTGGGAATTCCAAGATCCACATCACCTCTAGGTGACGTCATCGTGCTCCACCACTTCAGCTCTTTGGGCCTTGGGACTTCAGGAGTTTCCACACTAGCACACTTCCAATTCTCTCGAACTCTGCATTCCTGAACTGGCCAATCTGTCGCTATGTGTCCTCCTGGATTAGATGAATAAGATTTACTTCAGGTCTTCACCCAGAGTCCACGGATCTGCACCACATGCCCTCCTTAATCCAATGGTTGAGGCTTAATTAAGGTCTTCGGACTTCGGAAATCTCAAATTTCAAAACTTATTTGGCCCCACTGGCTTTGATCCAAATCCATGGATCTCATTACGTGTGGATCTCAGCAGATCAATGGCTGAGATCCTTTCGGGTCTTCAGGTTTTGGAAATCTCAAAATTCAAACCCCTCGAAGTACACATGATTTTTTCGTGTGTCGTCTTGAATCAGACGGTTGAGGCTTACTTTCGGCCTTCACCTGAAATCCACAGATTTACACCATATCTCTTCTGGATCAGATGACCCAAATTCACCTCGGGCGATTCGATGCTTGAGATTTAGTCTGTACGATCTGGAAATTGATATCTATTTCGGATGATCGGACGATCGAGATTTACTTCGGCTCTCCAGCTCTCCGACTCTCTGGGATTTGAGAGTTTCAAATCTCAACTGAAAACCTATTCAACATATTTCTCCGGAGTTACTGATATGTTGACACGTACCTCTTGGTGATCGATGGTCAGTATCTACTTCGGTTATAGAAAGTTTCTATGTTTGAGACCTAACATGTCACATCACTACACTCCTTTCAATTTGCAGGGTAATGCATCGATGATTTGGAGTAACCCTATTTTCACCGCACAATTCTCCTAATGCTGAAATGTAACCCCCTTGGGCAAACAATGGTTTGGATTGCGGGACCACCTTGGGAAATTATCTCCCGTGCAACTTGGTTCCCTGCAATGCCTCATTTCCATTGATATCACTCTCCAATGGGATCTGATGGTGGTGACCTTATCCCTTCCTTCCTTTTCATTGGACGACCCCTGTTCACCTATCCTCCATTCCAATGATCCTGGATCTCTCCTAATCCTACAGTGGCGATTGCTCCTGAATCGAAGGGGGATGGTCATGATCCTTCGAATCCCTTACAATGGATCTCTGATGATATAAATCCTCCATAGGTTCTGCAATGACATTCCTCCTGATATTTTCAACTTTGCGGCCAGAGTTCGATATCGACCATGAGACTCTGACAACCAGACTAGACCCATATTGGCCCAGTGTTTCAACCAGAAGATCTGATGCAAATCTATAACATCCCCATCCACCCACAGGCCAGGTATGCTACCTTCAAGCCACCATTTCACTTCGTACTCTTACTGGTACCTTCTTATTTAATAAGGATGCATAAGAGAAAAGATTTAACGATATGCACAACAATATCTAACAAGCATGCATAATCTAAGATTTGGTTAAATGATAATTAAAATACAAAGAGGAATACATTCATACAAAGATAATAATATCACAATAGAGAGCACTTGTATTTATAAAAAGGTAACACTAACTGGTTGCAGACCAAGGATGTTCCACCCAACCATAGACACCACTGCTCCAAATCTCAACATGAGTGTCACCCCTGAGCCAGGGTTATGAATCCACAAGGAAGGTTCTAGAGTGTGCTTGGGTTCCCAAACCAGTCAGCTCTCAGGCTCTCACAGGTTTCCCAAAACCCACAACAATCCAAGTACCCAACTCTCTTCTACCTAACCTATACCACTCGAGAGAATGGACCTCCACCTTTCTCTGCCACGCAGTCCTTCTCCTTTATCCAGGGCCTCCAGCGCAACTGATCCAAAATATCAATACTGGAACTCTCAGGACTTGCAGTTGTGAGAAAAAAAGGGCACAAGATGACATATCTCAGACATGTAGGCCCCAAGTCATGGATGGATTGCACCAACAACCATTACAACCAACTATCCCATGGATAATCTTCAACAATTCAGTTCCCTTTCCCAAACCAAGACGCAGGTGAGGATGGATCGGTGAATGGGTAAGTGGGTGCATGAAAGGGCATGAGGGAAAGAATGGTATGAACG
>SNQJ01S0251004.1:1535-12832 GCA_010110895.2 Picea sitchensis | reverse complement strand
GAAGTGCGCTTTTGGGTTGCTCTTGCTTGGGAGCGTTTTTCAAGAGCATGCTTTGGGGCTTAAAATTTTGCTCCCCACCTTTGTGGGAAGTGGTCCTAGAGCGCTTCCAAAACGCTCTTGAAGCAATCTGGTGGATTTTCACAATTTTGGGTATCCTTTTGCCTTTTTTTTTCATGCAGGGTCAAAGGGAATGCCCCACAACTCACGGCGATGGTTTATAGATGGATAAAATTGCACTCCATTTGCTCTCATTTTATCACTCATTTCACTCATATTTTCCAGAGTTTTGAGTGGCCTTCTTTCTAGTTGTTGAGGATCAGATTTATGAGAGTTTGGAGGGAAGATTAAAGGATGCCATAGTTACATTCAGCTGTCGTTGGAGAGTTGAAGAGGTAACATTATTTGCAGCAATCCAGTTTTATAAAAATGGCCAGATCTAAGTCTTACACTATAGCTTGGAGGCTGAATAAACCACAATTCCTTTTGACAAGATCAAACATACTATTTGTATAACAATATATACCTACTAATAGTCTAAAGCAATAGCAATTACCATTACAAAATTTGCAAAATTTTGTTGTACCTTCAAGATAGTAACTTCTTAAACAAATTTCTTAGTTACTCTTAAACATGTTTCTGAAGTACATAAGATGGGTCTGGTATATTATCTAGTAATAACATAAAATCTAACCCAATAGCATTACTCTCATCCTTCAAAGTTCAACCCCTTATACGCTTCTACCATTGCCCTAAAAGTATCATCCACTTAGTCCAATTTAGCTGCAATCCTCATCGAGCACACTTTACCATCCTCAACCATGGCGTCTTTCTTAGCCAACCTCAAACTTGTGTTGTCTTTTAGCAAAATCTCCCAATCAGAAACTAACTTGACTATGTTATGGAGTAAATCCATGGCAGAGCCATACAAGTCACAGATATCTTTTCCCAGGCCTGCCAAGATTTCCTTCACCTCATCATGCATTTCCTTTGACATAATAAAGATATTATTCCTAGTCTTAAACTGATCAGGTTCTTCCTATCTTCTTTTGATTTAGCCAAGGCTCAACCAACAAATTTCCTGCAAATTTCTTCTTCACCTGGCCTAATTGATGGTCTATGTCTTCATCCTTACCAGTACTATCATCCTTTTGGACACCAACCTCAAAGCCATCATTCCAACAACTGTGTAATGCTGCTGTAAACTTCTCCAATTCACACAGGCTGAGTTTATCAACTTGGGGGTTGATTGTAGTTCCTTCACCTTCCTTAATTTGGCATACCTTTATAACCTCATTAATCTATAGATGTATTTTATCTCCCTTGACGCAGGAGAATAATTAGATTTCATTGACAGCAATGTAATAATAACCACTTCAAAACACATACACAATTGTCACTACAAATAATAACTGAGATAATGATACCTAAATGAGGTGGTATCATCCACAGGCCATGTAAGCATTAGAAAAATAGCAAATCTACGCACAGTATAGTTACACACTTCATATTCAATGGCCTTACTCAAAGTTTTTAACGAGAATCCATAATTCCTATGAGGTATCACTTTAGATCAGTTCTTAATTGACCCCATGTAGCTCCTACATTAGCATAAAAATCAGGCTTCAGGTAATATACTAAGCCTTCTTATGTAAGTGTAGAACTAGTTACTAACCATCTTCATGTTTTTGAACTAGTCTCTACAATCATTAATAAGATCAAATCTATCAACAATTTGTCCTTGTTCTTCCTTTCATTGGCATGATCATTAATTTTGTAAATTTGTATCTCCTGTAGCTACTAACTTCTCACTATCAAGAGGAAAGCTTCGTAGATAATAGATTTATTTGTCTTTTTTATTTTAGAATCTAGATTTCAGACTTAGAATTATTTGTCTTGACTCTTTATTATGGCCTATTCTGCATTATATGACAGTTTAAGGCTTATGGTTGAACTATTGATTGCATATTACGACTCTTTGGTCATGATGCCCTGTTTCATTTCATGGTTGATGTTATCTGTTACAGTTTGTTGATAACAATGTTATCTGTTGAAACTTGAAACTTGATGTTATGGTTGATTATGTGATGACAATTCTGTAATGTCCCGATCCCAAGAGTAGGCCAGCAGGGAGTGACTTAGTAGTCTATTTGTTCCCATAGACTATAGTCAAGCACAAACAGGGAACAAGAGGAGAAATAAAGGTGATTTGGTGGCTAAGCGATGAATTAAGCCAAAAAGCATAGGAAAAGTCACTTAAGCCTAAGTCAACGGAGAAATAGAATGAAAAGGTGTTAAGGGGGGACTTAATTAATTACTCACCTTAGGAGGAAAAATGCCTAGCTTAAGTGATGTCAACGGAGAATTAGATCGGGAAGAGTATACAGGGAGGAATTCGACCTAATTCCTCATTATGTTGTGATTTGATGTTGAGATAGTTCCAGAGGAGGAGGAAATCGACCCCCTTGATGTTTTGTGGATTTTTGGAGGAAATCACCACTATTGATCGGTTTCAGTGTTGAGAGACACACCCTAGCCTATTGTAGATACCATCTAGGTATTTCACCGTGCTATTTAGGAGATCCAGTTTACGGCTATTGCGCAACTCAGCTAGTGAGGGCGCAAGGGTTAGAGAGAGGGTTTTGTGTGGCCGCACGAGACAAAGGATTATCTTGCAGATTCCTTCCGACCCAGTTGAGAGCTAGCTAGGGCGCATCTTCTGAGCCACCAATCATTAGTTTCTGATTGTGGAATCTCTCATAATGCAACAAACATCTAGATAGTGCGCAACTCTTGAGGAAGTACATTTGGGGTTCTCGGGGGTATTCTGGATCAGATCTGAGGAAACCCTTCCGACCCATTACAGAGGAGACTAGGACGATCGTTTCGAGACATATATAGTCTAATTCTGCTGGTGGGATCACTAGGGCGCACTCCCACAATCCAGGAGGTGCGCAAACCTCCAGAGGGTGACATCCAGAGCTTCAAAGGTCGGATCTTCAATCCGACCATTACCAGGATCAGCCTAGAGGCCGAGGCGCTCATTTTGGGAGTGTTTCCAGTCCATTCTGACGAGTATAGCCATCAGGGCTAGTTTTCCAGTCTGCAGCAGTTGTCGCGAGCTTCTGGAACTGTGTTTTGTCGATCTATCCATGCATGCACAGTTCAGCCTTCATCTTCTGATCACAGGTATTTCTTGTTAGTTGCTTTGTATTCCAGTGATGATCCATGAGATCTAATTGATGACTAGTTTATCTGCTCCAACACATTATTGTATTTCTTGCTTTTTCCTCATAATACATATTAGTGAGATGTGTTGTCCTTTCTTTCGCATGCATCATATATACTGCTAAAACACTAATTAAATGAAACACACATGCGAAAATCACCAAGCATGTTAAAACATTAACTCAAACGCATCCAGAAACCCCCAGAGTATCAAATTCGAGTGATAAGACAGTAGTTCAACAATAGATATCTAAATCAGCTGGATTAGGGATATTTCAGTGGTATCAGAGCCTTCTTCCTGCTAGCCTGTGAAGAAGTGCTTCTCATGACCCCATGATTCCGGGAACAGGTGAAGAATACCCAGAGGGTCGAGAACACCGTGGGGACGAGTACATTTAGTACTACAGAGGTCATAACAGAGATAGGAGAGATAGAAACCGAGGGGATTACACTTGGGATTACACTCCCTTCCACACTCAGTCAGATACAGAGTCAGAGTTAGAGGACAAAGAGCATATCAGTTCGGACACAGAGGCCGAGATAGAGAGGACTATGGGTGACATGCGCGAGACACCTGGGGGTAGGGGGAAAGGCCCCGAGACACATGTTGACAGTACGTAGGCCATGTTGAATGACCTAGCTAGAGGACATAGGGACATGATGAACGCCATACAACATATGGCTATCGGTGCACATATGCTCCACCATAGCATGAGCACTATAGGTGCCAATGCTGCAAGAGGAGCGAGGGGTTCAGGAGGACACCAGGGAGGTGGGGCCAGTGGCTCCAGTGGATCTTAGGGCAGAGCTAGTCCACATCCTTCACCAGTCTGAGCCCATACATCGTCTGGGAGGATTCCCCAACCTTTATACCCACAGTTCCAGGGAGGACAACCATTGGGACAGCGAGGGCTGGCGAGAGGATAGTCGGGTCAGGGACAGGTGGTGCCACAGGATTTGTTCGGGGAGTACAGGAGAGACTACTTGGCACTAGGACCGGAGTTACATGCAGACATGAGTTTGATGGACTATTGTTCGATCAGATATCGAAACAGACCCCGGGAGGCACAAAGGGGCAATGGGAAAACTCACAACATGGATTTCATCAAGAAAGTGGGAAAGATGAGCATTCCTACTTTTGACGGATCATCATGATGCTCGGCCTAGGCATGGGTCCAGAAGCTTGACACATAATTCAAGCTTAACTCAATGACAGAGTTGAAAGTTATCAACTTCACCACCTTGCACTTGGAGGGGGAGGCCTATGAGTGGTGGTGCCATGGGCTGGTGACCTTGGGTCACAGCCACATCACGTCATATTTGGAGTTCACTAAGAGATTAATAGAGAAGTTTCACAGGAGAGATCCAAAGCTCCACTTCAGGGACCTTACACAATTGAGATAGACCGGATCAGTTGAGGCCTTCATCACAGAGTTCCAATGGAAGGCAGTGGCTATATCAGATATATTGGAGCACAGACTGGTGATGCTGTTGACCGAAGCATTGAAAGAGCCATTGAGGGGTTGGATTAAGGCTTTCAAGCCTCACACTTTACAGGAGGCCATTGTGCGCACGAGATACATGGGGGACTCAACGCTGAAACCAAAAACCTTTACCAAACCCTTTGTACCACAGAGAGACAAGGATCAGAAAAATCCTCAAAGGGAATCGAAGGGTAAACCCAAGTTGGATGATGACACGAGACGAGAATTGATGAGGAAGAAGCTTTGCTTCTCTTGCAGAGACCCTTGGATCCCAGGGCATAGATGCATGGGAAAGGGAGAGATCCACTACATTGAGGTGGAATCAGGCAGTGAGGAGGAGGATGAGGATATCGGGGCATAGGCAGACAGTGAGTCAGAGGATGAGACCACACATGAGCTAGAGCAGTAGTCGAAGAAACCTCAGATACCGGCAGGGGCACAGCCCAAGGAGGAGACAAAATCTCGTAGAGAGGTGAAAGGTGGAACCATAGCAACCCTTTCCGGAGTACCCAGATACACCACTCATGCTTAAGGGCCTTGTACAGGGGCGACGCATGACCGCTTTAGTTGATGGTGGGGCCACCCACAATTTCATAGATGCGTCCTTAGTAGCCAGGAGGGGGTTACACACTGAGGAGTTTGAGGGATTCCACATGGCAGTGGAAGATGGATACACGATGACATGTTTGGACATGATCCTAGACCTAGAGGTCAAACTAAGCAACTACACCCTGACATATAGTTTCTATGTAGTTGACCTATCAGATACTGATGCAGTATTGGGGGTACAGTGGTTATATTCATTGGGGGAGATTGGGTTCAACTATCATACGTTGACCATGAGCTTCGGAGACGCCAGTGGATCGAGAGTGGTACTGAGAGGCATGTCTATAGGAGCACCACGAGTAGTATCAACAAAAAGGATGGAGCAGATCTTCCGTCATGGTGATGTAGCCTATGCAGCAGAGTGTTTGATCACCACGCGGAAGGATTCAGAGGGCAGAGAGCATTACCATCCACAGATCAGAGAGCTTCTGAGTCAGTATGAGCTAGTGTTTGGGCCGATACCACCAGGGAGACCACCAGACAGGGGATTTGAGCATACGATCGAGTTGGAGGCAGGGGCTACATCGATGATCACCGCGCCCTATAGGCACCCCAAGAGATTCAAGGACGAGATTGAGAAAGCAATCAAAGAATTGCTTGCGATGGGGCACATCAGGCCCATCACGAGTCCTTTTGCCTCTTCAGTCGTTCTGGTACTGAAGAAGGATGGCACATTGAGGATGTGCATTGATTACAGAGCTCTCAACAAGAAAACTATCAAGAATAGGTATCCCATCCCGCGCATAGATGAGTTGATGGACGAGTTACATGGGGTAGTTTTCTTCACCAAGATTGATCTGCGGTCAGGATATCATCAGATCAGCATTAGGGAGCAGGATATAGAGAAGACAACATTCATATGCCCTTTCTGACATTTTGAGTTCTTGGTCAAGCCATTTTGATTGACCAACGCACCTACTACTTTCCAGTCTTTCATGAACCACATCTTTAGAGGGCAGTTGATGAAATACCTTTTGGTATTCTTCGATGATATATTGATTTACAACAGGACGTGGGATGAACATTTGGCACATTTGGAGGTCTTGGGCATTATGCAGGCACAGTCAGTATATGCCAAGGAGTCCAAATGTGAGTTTGGCATGAGGGAACTACTGTACTTGGGGCATATCACCAGTGAGCAGAGAGTACAGGTACATCAGGAGAAGATCAACGCCATTTTGGTTTGGCCAACACCCAAGAACCTCACGGAGCTGAAGGGATTCTTTGGGTTATGCAGTTACTACAGGTGGTTCGTCAAGGGCTTTTCACAGTTGGGAGCACCACTCACAGATTTGACCAAGAAGGGCACCTTTCATTGGACAGAGGAATCAAAATAGACATTTGATAAAATGAATGAGGTTATGAGCGCATGCCCTATTCTGGCCCTTTTGGATTTCTCACAGCCATTTGTCTTGGAGTGCGACAAATTAGGGGTGGGGGATTGGAGCAGTTTTGATGTAGGGAGGCCATCCCATTGTGTTCGAAAGCAGGAAGCTCAATGAGTCGGAGAGACTCTACTCTATTTACGACAAGGAAATGCTAGCGATCATGCATGCCTTAACCAAATTCAGGCAGTATCTGGTAGGTAGCAGGTTTGTAGTGAAGATTGATCACAACCGTCTCAAGTATTTCTTGGATCTGAAAGTCCGTCTCAAGCCTTTGAATTTGACATTGAGTATGTTAAGGGAAAGAGGAACGTCATAGCAGATGCCTTGTCCAGGAGGCCACCGGGGTGTTTGATGATGGACATTTGCACAGATTGGAAAGCACATTTGTTGGTGGAATACTCCAAAAACAAATTTGCTTGTGAGGTGATGGATGGGCAGGTGGTTAATGACAAATACCAGGTACTAGATGATGTCATTTTCTACAAGGACCAGATCTACTTGGTTCTAGAATCTACCTTGAAGGGGAAGATTCTGAAGGTGTGTCATGATTCGCTTGCAGCCGGGCATCGGGGGTACTTCAAAACTTACAGGCAGATCAGGGATATATTCTCTTGGAAGGGTCTCAAGGATGATGTATTGAAACACATCCAGGAGTGCACGACTTATCAACAGAACAAGTCCGAGCAGACACACCCCATGGGGTTACTTCAACCTCTACCATTCCAGAGCAGAAATGGGAGAGCATTTTTATGGACTTCATTACAGGTCTTCCTCGAGTGCAGGGCAAGGACTGTATATTTGTGGTGGTCGACAGGCTGACCAAATTTGCACATTTATTTTCCATACCCACAGACTACAAGGCCATACAGGTAGCGAAGTTATTTTTCAGAGAGGTATTCCTGTTGCACGGCTTACCTAGGCAGATAGTCAGTGATAGAGATGGGTGCTTCATCAATGCGTTTTGGCAGGAGACTTTTCGGTTGGTAGGCACAAAGCTAGCCACGAGTACCAGCTACCACCCACAGATAGATGGACAGACAGAGATTGCCAACAAATGGGTGGAGGGGTATCTGAGAAACTGTGGGAGGGCAGCAATGCACATGGGTGAGATGGTTGCACATGGGTGAGTATTGTTACAACACGACTTACCATACGTCTATCAGGATGTCACCATTTAGAGCATTGTATGGATACTGTGGAGACTGTGTTTGGGGATAGCAGGGTCCCGAGGGCCAAAGACTGGGTGGAGGAGAGCCAGAGGATCCTGCAGGCAGTGAAGGAAAACTTGTAGGCAGTTCAGAACCAACAAAAGATCTATGCAGACAGACAGAGGATAGAGCGCAGTTTTGAGGTAGGGGACTTGGTTTTTCTACGGTTACAGCCATACAGACAGTCCTCCTTGAAGAGGAGCAGTGCAGGGCAGGGATTGTATATTTGTGGTGGTCGACAGGCTGACCAAATTTGCACATTTCTTTGCCATACCCACGGACTACAAGGCCATATAGGTAGCGGAGTTATTTTTCAGAGGTATTCCGGTTGCACAGCTTACCCAGGCAGATAGTCGGTGATAGAGATGGGTGCTTCATCAATGCGTTTTGGCAAGAGATTTTTCGATTGGTAGGCACAGAGCTAGCCACGAGTACCAGCTACCACCCACAGACAGATATTGTCAACAAATGGGTGGAGGGGTATCTGAGAAACTATGTGGGAGGGAAGCAACGCACATGGGTGAGATGGTCGCACATGGGTGAGTATTGTTACAACACGACTTACCATATGTCTATCAGGATGTCACCATTTAGAGCATTGTATGGATACGATGCACCCTCTTTTGTGGAGACTGGTTTGGGGATAGCAAGGTCCCGAGGGCGAAAGACTGGGTGGAGGAGAGCCAGAGGATCCTGCGGGCAGTGAAGGAAAACTTGTAGGCAACTTAGAACCAACAGAATATGTATGCAGACAGATAGAGGATAGAGTGCAGTTTCAAGGTAGGGGACTTGGGTTTTCTACGGTTACAACCATACAGACAATCCTCCTTGAAGAGGAGCGGAGCAGAGAAGATAAAGCCGAAATTTTATGGGCTATACAGAGTCATCAGAAGGGTAGGCGAGGTGGCATACGAGCTAGAGCTACCGGAGGGTAGCAAGATTCATAACTTCTTTCACGTTTCTTGCCTTAAAAAGGCAGTGGGACAACAAGTCAACATTTCAGAGGAGTTGCCACCCTTGGATGAGGAGGATTAGTTGGAGCTAGTGCCGGAGGAGGTGCGCAAGCAGAGAGAGCGCAGGTTGAGGAGCAAGGTCATTAGGGAGTGCTTGGTTAGATGGAGGGGACTTCCAGTGGAGGATGCCACATGGGAGGGAGAGCATATTTTGCAACACCCAGGATTGATGTTGCTTGAGGACAAGCAATCTCGGGAAGGGAGGACTGTAATGTCCCGTTCCCAATAGTAGGCCAACAGGGAGTGACTTAGTAGTCTATTTGTTCCCGTAGACTATAGTCAAGACTCGGGCACAAACAGGGAACAAGAGGAGAAATAAGGGTGATTTGGTGGCTAAATAATGAATTAAGCCAAAAAGCATAGGAAAAGTCACTTAAGCCTAAGTCAACGGAGAAATAGAATGAAAAGGTGTTAAAGGGGGACTTAATTAATTAATTACTCACCTTAGGAGGAGAAGCGCCTAACTTATGTGATGTCAACGGAGAATTAGATCGGGAAGAGTATAAAGGGAGGAATTCGACCTAATTCCTCATTATGTTATGATTTGATATTGAGATAGTTCCAGAGGAGGAGGAAATCGACCCCCTTGTTGTTTTGTGGATTTCTAGAGGAAACCACCACCATTGATTGGTTTCGGTGTTGAGAGATGTTATCACATAGTTTGTACTTGGATGTAAAGGAAAGGTAAATGAAGACAAATTGACGTAACAGGAGACTATCCTATCACTGTCACCTCAATAGGATGTCCCTTTCTATCTAGGGTGGTAGACCCAAGGGAGACGTCCCCGGTGACCTGGGGTTTTGAGAAGTCAAAGGGTAAAGGCCAAGGTAAAAGTTTTCCTCTCACAAGTCACTATCGATCAGAAAGTCCGGCTAAACAGCCAATAAAAGATAAATAAGAACCAGAAATGTACATGCCCGGAACAAAGAAACATGACAACTGTATTTGCAAGGTCACTTGCTAGTTAGTACTTCATATAATTAGGGACTTTCTCAAATAAAGCAGTTGACTAATATATTGACGAAGTAAGCAAAGATGTATAGTAGCAATTATCACAATACGATACTTAACAATAAATGCTTTATAATTGCTTCAAAACGAGCAAGAACGATTTAATCATCAATATCATAACACCAACATTCATCAGAAGTAGATAATACCAAGCATTAGTCAATCTTTCAATTGTTTAGAAAATGTTGCAAAGTGTAACTGTAACTCAAAGAATAATAGCAGCAACAAAGTTAGCAGGTCAATCTACACTAGGGTTAGAAGGTGTTAGTAATTGTTCAAAGATATTGGATTTTTGAAGTTTGTGATCAAAGCACTCAAGCAAGAAGTCTTAGATCAGTGCATTTAGGGCAAATGGAGTCAAAAGTAGCGACAAGAGTTGAAGGAACAATAAGATAATAGCAAGGCCAAAGATGAGGAATTTGATGGTGAAGTGTTGGTAAGCCAAGGCTTCAACCATCAACCCTAGGGGAAAACGGTTTACTAAGGTGTAGGTAACCCTAGGCCTTAGCACGTTTTCCTCCTTTAGCTCAATAACAAAGTAGAATCGGCTAGGATGAAGAACAAATGGTAGGGTGTTGCAATGGCAAGGCCCTAGCAATGCCTCCAACAGAAAAAACGACTCCTTCGCTTAATCTAGTAGGGAATTAAAATAAGGACACCAACATGTGCTTATTTCCTAGGGTTTATTCTAGCAATTTCATTAACAAAATGCAAGTAAAACACTATAACCATTCAAGTAAGGAAAGGATTGCAGAAATTTACTTACATTTACCAAGTATTCAGCAAGCCAAACCCTAGTTATAAACCTTCCACCAAGAAAAATGCCAAAGATAACCAAAATAAGCCTCCTTCAACAAGTGCGCACTAGCAAATTTCAGCCAAAAACCATAGAAGGGCGCAAATTTCAGACCTCACACAAGTGTGAGTGAAAGATGATGAGAAAAAGAGAGTTTTAGTTCTATTTATACAGTAGCAATGACCTTAATTTTATTTTTAGGTCACAAAAGGTCGACATGGCCAAAAATACATCAAAATACTGTTTTACATTAATTTTCATAATTAAAACCCTAATCAAGCATAAAAGGTGACATCATGCCCTTTTAGGGTGACATTAGGCCCCTTTAGGGCAACGTTGGCCTCTTGGAGCAAAACGTTAGGCCTCCTTGGGCCTCTGGAACCTGCCACACGTGCCACTTGGCACATAACTGCCTCCCAAAACTTCCATAAGCATTGGATGACATCATAAGATGTCTTGGGTGACGTCATGGGCCTTCCAAGGCCAACGTCCTAGTGGAAAGGGCACAACCCCCCTGGGTACAGGTTTGCCAAGCTGCCTCTGGTGGAACGTCCTCCTCTTCTCC
>SNQJ01S0251003.1:0-12832 GCA_010110895.2 Picea sitchensis | reverse complement strand
ATACATGGGTCTACGTTCTCAAATTAAAATTTGAGGTCTTTGAGTGTCTTAAAGATTTCAAGAATCTAGTAGAGAACCAAACAAGGAAGAGGATTAAGAAGCTTCATACAAAAAATGGAGAAGAGTATGTGAATAAGGATGTTGATCATCTTTTTTCAAAATCAGGTATAGAGTTGCAACACACAATTCTATATACTCCATAGTAGAATAGGGTAGAAGAGAGAAAGAACATGACATTGAAAGAGATGGCCAACTGTATGTTGCAGGATAAAGAACTACCTCCAAAGTTATGGGATGAAGCTATAAAATGTGCATCCTACATTTAGAATAGAGTTCATCATAAATCAGTCAAGGGAGCCACTCCATATGAGGCTTGGAGCATGAATAAACTGGAAGTCACTCACTTAAGAATTTTTGGTTCCCGTGCATGGGATAGGATCCCTTTCGATAGGAGGAAAACTATGGAAGATCAGAGTAAGGAGTGTATTTGTTTTGGATATATATAGGGAGTGAAGGGATACAGGTTATTAGATACTACTTCAGATACACTATTCATTCAAAGGAGTGTCAAGTTTGAAGAGGGTCCTTCACAGGTACTTCTGGAGCAGTCCACATCTTTATCTCCACCGCCACTAGTTGCAGAACTTTGTGAGAATTCTTCTGATCAGATATATGAATATGATATATATGATATTTCTGATCGTTAGAAATAATTTTTAGGTCCAAAACATTGACCATGATGGGCACAACAAAATCTTCAGGTAGAAGGTGATCTAGTGGGTGATCATGTTGATCCACATAGAACCAGATCTCAGTTTGAGGAGCCTCCGTAAGATTTTACTACCATGGAGCCATTGTTACCTATTTATTGTTATATGGTACTTCGATCATATCCTCATTCTTATGCATAGTCTAAAGGAAACCCCCATTGGGAGGAAGCTATCAAAGAGGAGTACAATTCCCTGATAGAGAGCAACTCATGGGAATTGGTTCCTCTACCTTCCAACATGAAGCTTGTTACATGTAAGTGGATTTTCAAGAGAAAGATGGAAGTTAATGGATACATTACAAAGTATAAGGCTCAGTTAGTAGCTAAAGTTTTCTCACAGGTACAAGGCATTGACTATGAGGAGACTTTTGCACCGGTTTCCAAGATTGATTCCATTCGGTTAGCTCTAGCTATTACAACAACTAGAAAGTGGGAAGTACACCATATGGATATCAAGAATGAATTATTACATGGATATATTAATGAGGAGATATATATGGATCAACTGGAGGGGTATGTTCAGGATACATCATTAGTTTGCAGGTTGAGGTAGTCATTGTATGGACTTAAACAAACACCTCGAGCATGGTATGCTAAAATGGACTCTTCTCTTATATCTAGAGGTTTTCTTAGATGTATATCATATACTAATGTGTATATGATGAGGAACACAGTTTTGATTCTACTGATAGTTATATCTGTAGATGATTTAATCATTACATGGAGCTCAACCTCCTCCATTGCTGCAGTGAAGACTGCTTTACATGACATTTTTTCTATGATAGATATGGGATTGTTACAATACTTTCTTGGTCTTAAAATTAGCCAGAATGATTCAGGAATAAAGATATCTCAGTCCAATTATGTTATATATATACTTGATAGGTTTGAGATGACCTATTTCAAGCCATCTCCAACACCCTTTCAGTCAAGGGTTAGACTAGAGGATGTCGATGCATCACCTTTGGTTGATTGTACTAGATATAGACAATTGGTGGGGAGTCTTTTCTACCTTACACACTCTTGACCAGACATCTCTTATGCAGTTGGATGAGTTTCCAGGTACATGCAGGAGCCTCATGAGCTTCACTAGAAGGTAGAAAATACGGTTCTCAGATATGTCAAGGGGACTACCAGTTTGTGTATACACTACACAAAGTGATCTTCTTTGGATCTTATTGGTTACACAGACTCATATTGGGTAGGCAATAGCATTGATTGCAAGTCCACTTCAGGATATTTCCTCTACCTTGGATCATGACCTATATTTTGGTCAAGTAAGAAGCAATCAACAATTGCTTTATCATCAACAAAGGAATAATACAAGGGTGTTGTTGGCACAGGGGCAGACCCAGGGTTGAACGCTTAACATTGCACCAACAAAACCCCGACTACTGACCCTTTTGGAAACACCTGCGAAGCAGGCGAAGTCTCACTCGAGGTAGAAGCAGGGGGGGTTATAGGACGCTGGTGTCTGTAACCAGGCTAGGACACGAATCTATGATAAGAGTACTTCGTAGAATGTTATGTTAACTCTTAAGAAGGGACATGCATTAGCTTATTAACCTTATTAACACCGCATAGCATAATCAAAGATAGATCGATGCAGTAACAACAAATGATTATATACCTTGAGCACTTAACACTTATCACTTAGAACTATAGCTAGATCTAGCATTCATTTACCCTTAACATAAGTAAAGTACTTAAGCAACAAAAGATCTATCTATTATACATCATAATCAAAGCACTAAGCAGATTCATAAAAAAAATAACATAGCACAAAGAAAACCTAGAGACACCAGATATACATGGTTCCCCCCAGGGTGGGGCTACATCCACAAACTGCTTCGCCTCTTTATTATTCACCAATATCATACATTCAGTCACGTCTGTGCACTAAGCCACATATTCGAACTCCACACAAGACAAGAGCTCTGTGCACTAGGCACTAGATCCTCCTTCCAAAACTAAGTCAATTGCACAGAGCCAAAATATCTTCTCATGACACTTAGCACCTTCTACAAAGTCACAGTCGAGCACCAAGCCTCGACCATATACATTCCTTTGCACAAATCAACTTGAACTACTTGCACTTATTCCTTACTTCTACAATACATTCTTCTTTATTTATATTTTACAAACCCTTACAATAAGGCCTAAACATGGGAAAACCCCATGGGACGACATCAGATAAACCCATTACAAACACCTAGAGGACCTCTACTACAATACCTCTTCCACATAATGTTGTGACTCAACAAGTTAGCTTGCACCAAATTCCTTTTTCTCTACATTGTGCCTTTCATCCAACAATCCCATCAAGTTTCCTCATCTCTCTTCTATACCATGTAGTTGTCTCATCTTTCTACCCTAGAATAACCTCACTTTACTACTTTCATTCAAAATCCCTAGCCTTACCAACCTATCTTACCCCATCCTTATTTTTATTTGCATCACACCCACTAATGAATACCCTTATCTCCTCTATTATCCCTATGCCTCAAATCACCTTTTCTTCTCTTTCCCTCTCTACACCTCATGCTCTCCTTTCCCTAGTACTCTAAAAAAATACCCCATTATTATCTCTAGCCACTCTAGGAGATCTTTCTTTACACAACCATCTTGTCATATCTTGTTGGATTCATGAGAAACAGTAGTTCCCCAATACACTTTTGCACCCTACAATTTAGTAAGAAACTTTTTCTCATTAGCTTCGAGATGCATCTCTTCGCACTATAGAACTTCTATTCATTCCCAACCACAAGTATATAGGTAACATTACACCACTTCGCTTTGCATAGACCACATCACAACAATGCTTGTGAAAACTAGAAATGACCCTGATGAATGAAAATATTATGAAAACTCTACAAAACTTCCTGCGTCCATTCCATAACACATTTCTAGTCATTGAGTTTAGTACAGTTCTTGATATACACATTATCTTGCTATGTGTTCTCCCTTGGCATTGATTCACATCGCTAGTAACATTGAAACACATCAATGCACATGTAGACATTGAATTTTTTCAATCACCTACGAAAATATTAGCAGTTGCATCCATAATCATGTATCAACCGTAAGAAAAAAGGTTACGTGCACCTCTTATCTAGTATCACTCACTACTACTTGTCGTGGTAAAAGGGATTTTTTTAAAACATGTTGTAGCCTAGACTAGCTATTTCATGTTGTTATTGGATGAGCCATTGAATCAACACTTTGGGAAAATTGTATGGGTTTTGATGCATAGATTCACAACCTCAAAGTACAAAAATATTAATTACTTGATGACACATCATGATTTCAAAAACCTAAAAGCAATACCTCTATAATAACAATGATGTATTTCAATGTTTCTATCTAGCTTCATGGGCCATGTAGAGTTCCTATAGTTCTTCCCTCTTCCCTCTAATTTTGAAGGATCCAACTCACCCCTTACATTCTACAAATCACATGCCACCAACTTCTGTAGACTTCTATAAAATCCATCATTTATTTATTCTACACATGTTGTATATCATTGTAATCTTAATTGTTCAACTCCCTTCATATTTTCACTTCATCTCTAGACTAAATTTTATCTCCTTGTTGAATTTCTGACTTTTTATATGGAAGATCCATCTTCGAGCACATCACCATGACCCTGGGTTCATAATCATTCCAACATTGACTACCACATGTAGTGTCCGATGGATAGATCATCACCATAATGGACACTCATTCTCTACCAATGGCATCAAAATACCTCTCCACATCTTATTGTAGATCACCACTTAGCATGGATGACAATTTCTTCTAGCTTTTTTCCTCACTTTAAAGCCACTCCTAAATTAGGAAAAAAGAAAATACATTTTCAAGCTCCCTTGTCCTACTCCACACTGTTGTTCGCAGGATGGTGTACACGATAAAACAGTACCTGCCGGAGTAAGGACACTCGGGTGGAAAGATTGCTCGTATTTAAGTGTTTTGTATGTTTTTTTCGTTCGTGCCTTGAGGGACCCATTCTTATTCGTTATTCGCCATTTTCGTTTGCACACGCACATGTGAAAAATGAAAAAAAGAATAGTCTAAGGGGCCGACATATATCGACGTTTGTGTGATCTTCTCTGTGCATGGTCTGGACTAGATTGCATTTCGTTGCTTGAGAGTTATTCCATTGCTCGTATCAAGGAATGAAAAGGATTCGAAGATGTTCGAGAGGCACCGATGTATCGAAGGTTAAGAGACATTGCCGATACAGTGGAGGTTGAAGAAGATAAAAAGATGTTCATGGATCACTGAAACATCAGAGGTTGTGAGGGATTATAATATTGAGGAGGTCTCGATACGTAAGAACAAACGAAGGAGGTAAATTACGTAATGGTTTATGCCCCTTTCCACCTCACTTTTTATCTTTGAAAATTCAACGTATCTACCACCACCTTAAAACTATTAAACATTATTCTATTCAGATTCTCTATTAAACCATTTATTTGTATATTATTCTCTAATCTTAATCACCAAAACAATGATAAATTGTTGTATATTATTCTCTAATCTTAATCACCAAAACAATGATAAATAATCTAATATTATTTAAAGAATGACATCATTTATAATCTAAACTATCAACAAGAGAGGAGATGCATCATTGAATGGAATTTATACCATTCATATCCCACACAACGATGAAATCATCTCCTAATTTATCTTGATATTTTAAAGAATGATATTCAACTCATACAACTTTATACACTTAAGGCGAGTAACCTCTAATTTAGCATATCCTCCAATGTTAAACCTAACTAAGTTTTGGTAGTAACACAAAAGCATATTATTCCTATGTAAACATTCTTATTCACTTTTAGATACATTCATCAACAACATAAGAACATGTCTAAGTATTTGGGGATCACTGGTCTCTTTTTTCTTTTTATAGGGACTATAAGCATAAAGTGGAGGAAACTAAACTCAAACCAATATTATCACTAAGCATTATAAACATGATATGAGGATGTTATCTAATAAGCATTAGAGTCTTTTCTTTACTTATTTAAGTAAACTTCCCAAACATACAAATAGGTCTATCACTCTGAGCATTATAAACATGATATAATAAGCATTAGAGTCCTTTCCTTACCCATCTAAGTAAACTTCCCAAACATACAAATAGCTCTATCACTCTAAACATTATAAACATGATATGAGGATGTTATCTAATAGACATTAGAGTCCTTTCCTTACCATCTAAGTAAACTTCCCAAACATACAAATGTTTACCCAATATATATGTTTATATCTTCTTATGTTTTAGTTTACCTATTTTTATATTTTAGTCCTTTCCTTACCCATCTAAGTAAACTTCACAAACATACAAATGTTGACCCAATATATATGTTTACATCTTCTTATGTTTTAGTTTACCTATTTTTATATTTTAGTATATCTAATATCATGCTCTCATGTATTTATTCTTATGTTCACATCAATGGGGTTTCATTTATGTAATATATTTTATCTACTTTTATGTTCTTATATTCTAGTATATATGTTATTGTATTCTTGTTTATTTATTCTTATGTTAACATTAATGGGTTTCACTTATTCTAATATATTCATTTATTTTATTTTTTTTCTAATTTATGTGTTCTTAATTACCCTAAAACATGTTTTTTCTGATAAACTTTAAAAATTTAATATGAAAAAATGCATATTAAAACATTATACAAAACACTTAAATTGTATTATATGTTATTAGAAATCACACTTTTCATACAAAATTTTGGTAAAAAATGGGGTTATTGTTGTAATATTTATTTAGTTTTCTATATTTTTTATTATTATCCTATTTTACGTCATAGAAAAAAAAATGACTTTTTTTTACTATTTATACATAAATATATAAATACATATGCATCTTATATTTCATTTTAATGCCAAAATGTCATAATTGAGTATTTACAATAATCCTTTTTTGTTTGGTGTTACCTCTCGACCTACTATATTTTTTACTATGTTATGTTCTTTAGTTTTTTTACTAGGATTACTTTCAAGGAATAGTTACAAAGGCCTTAATCTTGTATATCACCTTAAGCCTTTGTTTTGGCTTTGTTGGTGTTGGCTCCTACTCATGATATTGACTCGTGTTCCTAATGTTGGTTAGGTTGAGTGCGGTGATACGTATATGATTAGGTCTTGTTAGCACTGAGAGTCACCCTCAGATTGCAAGAGGATAAGCCCAGTACCCATCAGAATGTTTGGTGGATGTTGGTTTTATTAGTGGAGGTCAAATGGACAAAACTCAGTACATGAATGATTCTAACACAGAAACTGGGCAGGCAATGCACAGGGAAGTGAGGGCCTCATTAACTCCAGTCGGTGAATTGAGTTTAAGGGCGAGCAAAAGGAAGACTTAGTGAGAAAGTGGACAAGTCTTCCATGGTCATTAGGCTTTCAAGCAGCTTGGTGAAGAAAAATGCAGGCTCAAGAGCACTCTTGAACTCAAGCTTCAGACATTGAAATATGTCACAGGAACACAATCACAACAACATAATGATCAAACCTACATCACAATGCAACTACGACAACTCGACTATATCCTCCATGCCCGAGCCTTTCAACATAAGAGGGAATAAGACAACAAAGAAGCTGACTAAAACTGGTCACAACAATACTATAATCAAACCTACATTACAATAAAACTACGACCCTTGACTGGATCCTCCATGCTCGATTGTTTTATCACAATTTTTATAGAGAAATGAAAGAAGTTGACTTCTATTAATGAAAAAGTCTCAAATTTGATACATAACTAGAGAACAACTCTGGCATCAAAACATTACAAAAAAATAGGGAGCTTTGCTCAACCAGTTGATGAGATTAACAAAATATTAAAACTATCTATTTATACTCAGCTCAATCCACAACTTCCAGTACTATGACCTGGCCCTTACAATCAAAGCTTTGCGTCAGTGAATTCTTCTATCAGACTGAGCATGTATCCTTTTGTCAGACACAAGCTCAGATCAGCATGGGTCTGCAGGAAAATCGGCTCGCAGGGGTACCACAGGCTGACATCTTTGTCTCTGTGACCAGATCCTCCACACCCTCCATTTATGGGGTGAGTCGAGGCTTCAACCACCAATCCTAGATTCCATTAACTTCTTTTCTGCAGGGACTCAACCAGACTTAATGCTCAGGGGGAAACCACGTGTTGTTCTCGCATTCGACGCTATATGAGCACGTGATTGTGGGGCCGTAAAAAATGGTTTGTATTTAGACCGCTTTTGGGCCCGCAATCCATCATCTTTTGTCACATAACACCTTTGATTTACCATGGTTTCAATTGCGGGACCGCTCAAGAAAATTATCTCCCGAGCATGTTACATCCCCGCAATGGAGCGTGACCACTAATATTGCGATCTAGGATGAGGCCCTTTGATCAATGGCTCAACTCTGGTACTTTTAGATCGACGGATCGAATCTACACCCACTCAAATTGATCATCACGATTTTCTTCGCGATTCAGGCTTTGGACTTTTCAAACCTCAAACCTCCTCCGCCTTCTGCCGCTTTTCTCCGGAGCTAAGGATCTGATGACGCATGGCCCCCCGCGGATCAATGGCTGAGAATTACTTCGGACCTCCAGGCTTTCGGTGTTTTGAATGTGAAACATGAAAAATCCGTCGAAGGAAAATCCTCGAAATGAATGATCCGCTGTCATGTGGCCTCCAAAGATCGATGGTCCGGATTCACTTTGGGCCTTCAGCACTTCGAAGGCTTCGGGACTTCAACCATTTGGCCCTTTGGTACTTTGGAAATCCGATGCTTTGGGGACTTTAACACTTCGACACTTCGGCACTTCTGCACATCTGAGACTTCAAGACTTCGGGCTTCGGCCCTTCGAGATTTCTAAGCACTTGACTTCCATGATTCTTCGGAGCGTCGAACTCCGAAGCGGGGGATCTACCTCCGCGTGTCCCTTTCTCTTGGATGGCTCGGATTACTTCGGGAGTCCAAGCTTTGGATATTCGGGTCTTTTCGATGCACAACTCGTGCAATCCTCCGAAGTGAAATCCCTAAAATGTTTGATCTGATGACACGTGGACTTCTGAGATCGATGAGTGAGATTTTTTTTTCGGGTCTTCGAACTTCGGGAAAATCAAATCTCAAAACTCATTTGCCATTATAATTTTGCGGAATTCTTCCGCGTTTCCCCTCTGATGGATGGTTAATATTTACTTCAGGACTTCGGTGCTTTGGGACTTCAGCACTTCGATGCTTCGAGACTTCGGACTTTTTCTCTGGCGCTATACTTTGCGCAACTTCAAGATTATGAACGCCCGTAAGCCACTAATCTGAACTTCATGTGAAATTCTCGCCGTTGAAAACTGAACTCGCCTGTTGCTTTCATGTCAAGCCTGAAATGGACTGTTATGAAAGTTGCGCTTGATGTCCATTGTTGCAGCCTGTGTGAACAAGGACTTGGGCGACTTGCTGTGGGCTGGGAAAACAAAAGGACTAGAGACTGAAACAAATGAGGCGAGTGTTCATCCTCAGGGAAAAAGAGAAAGGCTTCGAGCCAAATCCTCATTCGGGTAAGACATCAAGAGAAACCAGGTTGCTTAAAAAAAAAAAGGGAAAACAAAAAACCGATTTTAACAGTCGAAAGGGAAAAAATTTAAGACTTGGCCTGTGAGAAGGAGAGAAAGACAGAGCAAGGATTCATGCTTGAGTATTGACAAAACACACACACAACTCTTGAGAATTATATGTGATAACAGGTCCCATAAGACATTGGGTTTTGAGTTACATGCCTCGCAAAAGGTAAAGGTAAATATATTGAAGCTTATAAAGTTGAAATTCTAAAAATTAAAGGCTATATTATTACTCCTTACATTGATTTTTTTTTTCTTAAATCTTCAGTTTTCACCCAATAATTTTATTTTAATATTCTTCTTTACCTTTGCTAACTTCTTTCTTATATTCACGAAAATTTATTTTTCTTATTTCCATCATTAATATAATCTTTAAAACAAATACAATTAATTAGTTTAATTTACAATAATAAAAAATCAACCTTCATCATAAAAATTTATTTACGTCTAGTGATGAGTATATAATCTATTCTAGAATTAAAGCCACATTTTATAATTTAAAATAAAATATATAAATCCTTCATAACAAAAAACAAATAAACCTAAAGATACAATAGTTTAAAATTTAAAATAAAAAAATAGATAATTCACCCAACAAAACAAATAACAAATAGTAAACATAGTCATGGTGGTGTTCTTTCCGCAAGTTACACTCCAAGGAGAGCACCTTCTAGTGGATGCTTTTATGGAACTTCTCCCAAAAAAATATCCCTTAATTGTTTATAGCAGAGGCGGGCGACCAAAGGTTTTTGCAGAGGTTTTTTTACTGGTGAACACCTAAAACATACTGCACTAGTGCTTAATTGTTTAAACACACCGTCACTATTCATAGCAGAGGTTGTTAGTGGACAGGTGACCAGAGGTTTTTGCATAATTTTTTTACCGTGCACCTTACAGTATATACACACCGGTGCACAACTAAAAACTAACACCTCAGTGCTTATATTTTCAAACACATTGTCATTAGTTATAAAACAAATAGAAAGCACTAATCAAAGCACACCGATGCCATTGAATCTTGTGAACTGGTGCGTAAAATTGTCCTTTAGCGCACCGTGGTAGGATAAATAAAAACAATTGCTAGATCGATTTTCATTGTGTGATTCAGATTATTTTGAGAATGACATGAAGAAAAAAATATAACCGATATATAACACGTAAATACATAGAGAAAATGTATAGAACACAAAAATATAGTGAAAACCAACTTCTATTAATGAACAAGAGAGAAAAACACAGTAGAACACAAATTGATAGAATGGGGTAGTCTATCTCTGAAAAGAAAGAGATGTTGGCTATGCTTCATTCACAACAAATTTTACATCACACTCCATTGCTTGCTTAAAGGGCCTCCTTCACCTCAATTATATATGAGAGAGTGAGAGGAGAACAATTCCCATGATGCATTGTGGGATAAATTGGACTAAGTTTATAAAATTCCATAGGCATGTAAAACACTAGGACCTTCCGGGTGATCACCCATCCCAATACTACTCTATCTTAAGAACACTTAATTGTGTATTTCTAATGGAATCCAGTGAATTAACGCTATGTTGTAGGCATGTACATAAGACCACTAGGAAATCATTACATGATGTCTGTAATTAACAAATTAAGATGACATTACATTCCATTCCCCATCAAAAGGGTGAATATCATGGTTTATCAAAATCACAGGCTCAAAATGGTGATTCATTGGAAAAGGTAGATGACCACAGAGATCCATATGGATCATTCCTCCCCCTTTAGGAAGCAATGGTCCCCATTGTTTCAAGTCCCCTTGAGAGATGGGGAGACTTCTGCTAAATCTGAATCTTGGTGCACTTCTTTCCTTGCTGAAGAATTTGACCTTCTTAGATTGTTGAAGCTTGTCATGAACCTTTTGTTGGAGGGGTTGGATCCGTTCAACCAATATAGTTTCATGATCTACATGAGGGTGGGAGGACTCTATCGATGAAGATGTAACATGAAGAGTATGAAGGGTTATGTTATAAACTTGTTTGACTGGGCAGTGTGGAGGCACCCATGTAGGTGCAACAAGAACATCATGATACTCTTCTACAATATTTTCTATATGCTTCTACTAGATAGAAAGGTCTTGGGCTGAGGTTGCAGTGGTTGCAGTTTCCTTATGTTCACCTTATGATCAGATTTTGAAGAGGCTAAACTTTGCCGTATGAGAGATTACTTTGTGGCATTTTTTTGGTGGGACAATAGTCGAAACTACCTCTAGAATCTTGCATAGTTGACCCCCCAGAGTAACACTGATGCTACGGGGTCGAGAATCATCATAGACTTCCAGTGGGGAAACATCACACAATACCTCATCCTTGAAGGGATTGATGTAGTAGGACAGACGACATTGTTGGCTGACACGTAGATCTTGACCCTGGCGAAGCCACCCTTATTTTCCTGCATATGGGATTGAATCTCTTGAGGTTGGCCTTCCTTTCTTTGTTCTTCATTATGTGAGTTAGATTTTCCTTTTTCATGTTTCTCCCACTTACTCTGCTGCTTGAATTTCTGCTCAATTTTGACTGCATATCGATAAGCAACTCCCAGTGAGGATATGTCCAAGAAATCCATCTTGGTTTTGATGTACCTGTGTAGACCACTTCGGTACTTCAAAACCAGGTGCTACTAGGAGTCTTTGATACCTATCTTTGAGCGCAAGGTATGAAATATGTTGGTGTACTCCGGCATCGTCTGGTCTTTTTTCCGATGCAGAGTTGTCCACCTCATGTATTGGTCATCATAGTTTCCGACATGATAGAACTCCACTTTTAGGGCATATACAAAGGCCTCCCAAGTGGGTTCTCTCCCAAATAGTGCAGATTCATCCAAAGTGTACCTCTCCCAGTAACATTCCCACCAAGCTCTAACATGGGGTAGGGATTTAAGGAGCGGAAGGTGATATTTTCACTGTTAGAATTTTTTTGGACGGAGTAATAACCTTCTAGCATATTCAACCATTTTTCTAGAGCATCTGCATCTATCTGGCCTTCAAATAAGGGGATATCAAAATTGACTTGTACCTTAAAGGGTGTTTCACTTGCGAAATGGCTTCTTGTTGAAGATGCTTAAGTCGCAGCCATCGATAATCTTTGAAGGATCTGAGAAACATTTTCCATCATCTTGTTCCTTTGTCACACGAGGGCTTCTTCAACCAACTTATTAAAAGGATGTCCTTCTTTTTCATCTCTCCGTTCTTCCGCCATGGGAGGTCGCTTGGGCCAGCGCAAAATGTTTTCCTCAAGAGAAACTAGCTCAAGACCCAACTCTGTTAAGCCCTAAATAATGGCTCATTACCCCTTAATTGGGGCATATTACATTAGTAATGTTATTTTATTTATGTCGGCTTTAGTCCATTAGTTGTAATTATACCTCCTAGTCTCCTATATATACCAAGGAGACATTTTCATTT
>SNQJ01S0251002.1:0-12832 GCA_010110895.2 Picea sitchensis | reverse complement strand
AAAAAAATTATAATAAAAGTTAAGTTTTACAAAGGCAAAAATATGATTAGAAATGATAATAAAAAAATATATATAGAAAATGATGCTGAGAAATTCATCTTCAACACCTATGGCCCAACACAACCAGTTAACCTAGAGTTCCATATTACTCTAAACCAATCTATCCACATCTACAACTATGACACAACACAACCATTTGACATAGGGTTCCATATTTCTCAAGCATTATCATAAAAAGGATTTCTTAACACAAAGAAACATTCCTTTCAACATGTTTCTCCCCTAGTGAATTTCATAAATTGAGAGGCATGTGCTACACATCAGCGCTTCATCACAACTTTTTCTTAGGAACTTTTTCTTACCATTTTACCACCAAAGTCATCACAAAGCTTGATAGGATTTGTTACACCACATTATGAATCCACCGCCACAATGATATGGTTTTCAACCACATGGGACTTCTTCTAGAGCACTCATCACATCTGTGGGCATTGAGGGGCACTCTATGGAACCCGGGCCGACGTCACCCGGCAGCTCAGGCCGCGACCGCCCGCATCACCAAATATCTATATATATGGATTTGTATTCCCTATGACAATGAACTCATATTGTAAGAGTTGCAGTTGGCACACAGTTATACAATGTCAGGAAAGAAGCGGTTGGGTTAGGAGCCATTAACAGTAGTAATAGGTGCTCTCGCTGAGTCCTTTAGCAAAAGGAGATAATGGAAGGACTTGTTCACTCCGATACACATATCAACTTCGGAATTCATGGAGAAGATAGGGAGAGTGAAATAAATATTCAAGGTGGTGGAGTAGAAGCACAAGAAATTGGTGCAGTCAATGATGGAGGGCAGCAGGTACAATTTGGGACACCGACATTTGGAATTGGTGGAGTGAACGATGAAGCACAGCGGGTGCAATCTGGGTCACCGGCAATTGGAATCGGTGCAGGCAATGATGATCAGATGGCTGTGCAAGCTAAGGTATCATGATTTCTAGTTGACGCACTCAATAATGGAAAGTGTCGGGCTGAAGTTTCCTATGTAGAGTGGCCGATGCAAGTACGGGCAACAGAATTTGGAATTTTCCCACGGATGTCGCCGCAGCTAGACGCACCAGGATTTGGAATTGTCAGCATTTATTCCTGAAGATGAAAGAAGTGAAGACGAAACAAGTGAAGATGAAGATGAAACGTTTGAAGAAGAAGCAGCGAATGTCGTCCAAGAGATACTGGAGAGGGTGTGTGAATCCGTTGAATTAGATGACCTGGTCGTTGAACAAGGGGAAGCAAAATGTGCTATTTGCACAGATGCCTTGAATCATGTTGAGGAAGGTGACAATGAAAATGGAAATGGCAATCCGACTCTGCATCGGCTACCATGCTCCCACCTCTTTCACTCTCAGTGCATTTCAAAATGGTTGAAGAGAAAGCTCAGCTGTCCCATGTGTCGAACTCCACTTCGGCGGCCATAGTGACGGGTAGCCTTATGTATTATGAATTTTCACACCTGAACCTATATATTGATAGGTAATTTGTTTGTTATAAATAAAACATGAATAAAATGAATAATTTGTCTGTTTTAAGTAATTTGTCAAATACTATGTTACAGGTAAAAAAAATCGTATGTTATAAATGATTAGAAAATTAGGAGAATTATTGCAATGGTTAATACAAACTAAAAATTTATAAGATATTTTATCTGAGTTAATTTTATATTCTAAATCTAGCATAAATGATTTATTAAGAAAAGTTCTACTGTGTATGTAGAGTAAATTATTGAAACATTCTCGCTGCAAGAATAATATTAAGTAACAGTTTATTCACACTTGAAAACACTGTTATTATACCAAATATGAGATATTATATTGAAAATATTGAAGTTTAGGTCTATGGTTCATGATTATATTTTGTAATGTGATCATTCAAGAATATTAAAATAATACAAGTTCCTCAGCCCAACTCCAACTTTTGACATTCTATCTATGCATAGGTAATTAAAATCATTATGGCAAGTGTCTCTTTTGCATACTTTGCCCCAATTCAAATTCTTCCTAAGTTTATTAGTGTTCGTGCCAAGGAGTGTCCCTTTCCTAGTTTGCAACATATTTATGATTGAAGTAACCTTTGTTCGTTAGTTCCTCAATTATATTGAGTGTAATTTTGTGCTTAACTTGCTCCCTACCTAGGGGTCAACAAATTTGCAATTTATTGCCTTTTATGATTTGTCAATTCAATTAGTTTCCAATAGTATGGAAAACATAGATAATACTTTTCCATATTATTGAGGCTTTATTCTATTGTTTGATGGGACTTATGTTCCAATCCTTCATTGTATTAGGGGATATAAACATAGGTCTTATTGGGTGGGCCCAAAAAAGTGTTCCTTGAATTAACCTCCACATGCTTTTTGGAGCAACAACCTTTGAAAAGATAAAATAATTTTAGAGGCCCCATTGTCCAAATTATTTTTTGAATGCTAGTTTTTTCCATCAAGCTAGCATCATACCTTTCAGTTTTTGTTCTACAAACCATATAAAATTCTAGCAAAGTTTCCTAATGGTTTCCAAAACAATTTTTTGGATCCAAGCAAACAATATTTGATAGATTGGAATTTCTTCAAAAACAACTTCACCTAAAACCATACAACCTCCCCTCGACAACCATTTCTTGCAAGAGGTGTTTACTTTCTTCCCCACTTTTTCTATCAACCACTTCCAATCACATTTGGAGTTACATATTGGGATGATTTATTTCGTGAAGCAAATTTGTGGAATAGAGAAAAGGAATTTCAATTGAAGTATGAAGACATGAATATGCTACGTGACAAGAAGAGCACCACAAGGATAACACACTTCAATAGCAAAGGCATGAAGCTTTTTGAATAATTTTTGAATGTACATGTATATAATGCATTGAGGATAGTGAATAAATAAGGGGGAGGGAAATGTAATACCCCAATTTGATTCACGATTTTAATAGTACAAATGTTTTATAGGTTGGTGTGCTAGGATATTATAGACTAGAGTGTCTATGTCATCATTAGGACGAGGATCCTAGATGTTAAACACGAGTGAGACTATTATTGTAATATATAAACACTCATATTATTAATAAAATACATCACTGTTGCAAACCGACCCAAGAGGAGAGATGGGGGGATAAACACCACTACAAAGGGAAAGGGATTCTAAGAGTCTAGGAAGGGATAAAATAATGGGGCTCAATCCCAATCAAATAATATATTAACATTTTTAAAGCCAATGTTATGGATATGAATATATATTCTAAGTTTATTAATTAGGGACGAGTGAATTCCTTGAGTCCTATGTGTGATAAAACACACATGCGTATCTAAGAGGGATATTCAGTGTATTTCCCATCATACCTTCATTATTATTACAACATTATCTCCTATCATCCTCGGGTATACTACGATTTCCATTCTAGTACCTTTACCTCATATGGTTATTGCTGAAGAAGTGAGTTGTGAGGCCTTTCTTGCTGCTGTAGAGGCAGAATGCCAGGCCCATATGAAGAGGTGGTTAGTAAGGTTCGTATGAAGAGGCAAGTTGTTAGGCCCATGATTAGTTTTCTCTGGGTGATAAGCTACTGGGAATTGTTCCTTGGTGCAGTTGGAATTAACTACAGGGATCTGAGTCTTCTTGTCCTGCTGTTGTTGAAGCCCCATAAGGGAAATCGAAGGACTATTGAGTAGTGAAGGGGCATACTTCTTGGGGTGGGATAAGCATGTGGGGAATGAGATATTGTAGGATAGTTTTAGAAGTTGGCACCATGGAAAGAGAAATCTTGCTCATAATCATACCTTAGACTAGATTAGGAATTCCTTTGCCCTGGTGGAGTCTTAGCCCCAACTCGGAGGTGACCCACTAGTGAAAATTATGAGCAGTGATGTCTACAGATTGGAGGAATATGGAAGGTCTACACACACTTGGTGTTTAATTCACAAAAGATAAGTGTCTTTATTTGTTTGTGTAAATGCTATCTTACGACCTATGATGTTCTATTATGGAACCATACAACCTCCCCTCTACAACCATTTTTTTCAAGAGGTGCTTACTTTCTATCAACCACTTCCAATGACATTTGGTGTTACATATTGGGATGATTTATTTCCTAAAGCACTTTTGGTGGAATAGAGAAAAGGACTTTCAATTGAAGTATGAAGACATGATTATGATGCTTGACAAAGAAGAGCATCACAAGGATAACACACTCATATTATTAATAAAATACATCATTGTTGCAAGCCGACCCAAGAAGAGAGATGGGGAGATAAACACCACTACAATGGGAAAGGGAGGCTAAGAGTGTAGGAAGGGATAAAATAATGGGGCTCACTCCGAATGGAGTAATATATTAACATTTTTAAATCCAATGTTATGGATATGAATATATATCCCTAAGTTTCTTAAGTAGGGACGAGTGAATTCCTTGAGTCCCATGTGTGATAACAGACACATGTGTATCTAAGAGGGATACTTGGTGTATTTCCCATCATTCCTTCATTATTATTTCAACATTATCTCCTATCATCCTCAGGTACACTATGATTTCCATTATGTACCTGTACCTTATATGGTTGTTGCTAAAGAGGTGAGTTGTTAGGCCTCTATTGTTGTTGTAGAGGTAGAATGTCAGGCCTGTATTAAGAGGTGGTTAGTAAGGTTTGTATGAAGAGGAAGGTTGTTAGGCCCATCAGTAGTTTTCTATGGGTGATAAACTACTTGGAATTCCTTGGTGCACTTGTAATTTATCTCTCTAGGGGATCTGAGGTCTTCTGTCCCTCACAGTACAGTGAAGCCCCATAAGGGAAGTGAAATAGTATTGAGTAGTCTGGGGGCATACTTCTGGGGTGGGAGAAGCATGTAGGGAATGAGATATTGTAGGATAGTTTTAGAAGTTGGTATATTGGAAAGAGAAATCTTGTTGATAATCATAACTTAGAGTAGCTTAGGAATTCCTTTTCCCTAGTGGAGTCTTAGCCCAGGTCCGGAGGCAACCAACTCTGTAAATTACTTGGCGGTGGGGAGTCTGATTGGAGGAATATGGAAGGCCTACACACAATTGGTGTTTAATTCACAAAGATATAAGTGTCTTTATTTGTTTGTGTAAATGCTATGTTATGACCTATGATGTTCTATTATGGAATTTAGGTTATTTACATGTATGAATTATTGTTGTTTTATGATTTTATTATTCCACTTAATGATGTTCATATTAAAAACATATCAGTAAATTTTATGGTATTAGAATTCAAAATTTTGATATGGCATTTACTTAACAACGAAGTGCAGGGATGTTACAACTATAATAATCAGAAAATAAGTTCTTCCTCTTTGTTATGAAATTTATTTATATATTTACCATATTAAATTCTATTTTATGGATTAATAAACTAAAGTATTCATATTCTTAAGAATCTAGTCTTCAAGTTTTTTGGATTCTTATTGAGATTTAAAATCCGTCTTTCAATTTTAGCTAATATGAGGTTCTGTGTGCAAAATGGTTCAATCAACATTTGTTTGATTCACATTTATTATGGTTGGGTTAATCAAGGTTCACATATTGTTGAATTTAATAACATTTTACCTATTAGTTGCTACTTTGTAATCTATGTGGTTTTTTCTTTGTACCTAGCATACAAAACCACATGTATTAACCTTCAATTATAACTAGTAAGGAAACTTTCTATATTTTTACTATCTTTATTTTCTGTCACCAACCTTCTATGCGGTTTCTTCTTCTAAATGGCATAAGATAAGCAATTTGTATAACCAAAGTAGGGGTTGTAATATAGTTTGGTTTTGTATGCACTCGACTTCGGTAGCTTCGTAGTATATTTTCTCAAAGATTACAGTGGTTGTATTCTATAATTCTCTCCACACAGGCTATACATATGTCTCACAGAATAACCATGCCATAGTATATTTTCCCAAAGACTATAGTGGTTGTATTCTATACTTGTATCCATACAGGATATACATATGACTCACACAACAACCATGAATTCATGTATTTTTGGTGTAATTGGTCTCGATTAATGTGGAGTCATTTCAAATTGTATACTTTCATATGGACTATGATGCATGTACAACAATTTAAGTTACAACTTGAGTTGACAAGTGATTTTATTTAATACTTGACTTATCTCAACAATAGATGAAGGGAATGTCAAATTTTCTATTTTTCATCTCTACATACTTATTCTAATTTGAGGTTGTGTTTATAATTATATTTCTTGCCTCATTTTCTTTCAAGGTTTCTAGGTTATGTCTAGTTTATGCTGATGTTTTTTGTCACATGTTGTCTATTGTAACCTTTTTTAGTTTGTTCCTATAGAATTTAACATGTAGAATTTTACAATGAGTAAGGCACGGGGAGATGAAAATTATGAAATGTGAACACTCATCTTGCACTAAACGTAGAAATCTGAACACTCATCTTGCACTAAAAGTAGCAGAAACCTGTACATGTTGGGATTTAATATTTTCTTATATTTAGTAGATTATTCTAATTACTCTTCCTTGTGGACTTATCCATATTCCTATAATGGCAGGGTGGTTGTGAGCTTAATACATCACAAAGATGTTGAGTAGTTAATGGAAAATGGATATAAATTGGAATTCATAAATTTTGTTAATTTATTTGGTTCATTTAGAGCGTTTGGACCTCCAAAAAATAATGACACTTCCCTGCAGCATGAAGATTTTAAGTGTATGTGACTCCATAAGTTCATAAGGACTTTTCTCAAACTTCAATTTTCCACTTAGTCAACAATATTGAGCTAGCAATGTAGACATTATGGAGTTAATGCTTTCAATTTCAAATACAACCTTACCAATGATTGTTGTAAATGGTAGAAATCCACTAAAACATTAATTCTTAGAAAATCAGTGCCAATTTCTTTTAGAGGTTTAATATCCACTTTTGTTCTCATGCTTAATTTAACATAATTGTTGTATATACAATTTTTTTCACAAAAATCTAGTGTATTTTATACATACACTTTAGTGAGATATGTAATCTAAATCAGTGTGTGGATCATTTGCTCCTTCCTATAGTTATAGTTATGGGATGAGAGACCACCAATTTTGTGGTTTTGTTTTATAATATCTCTAGTAGTTAGAGGTTTATTGGTAAATTGGATTTCCCAATTGATTTCTTCCTAGGGAAGTTTAAACTGCATGTTTTCTAAATCCAAGAACTATATTTCAAGCCTCATTAACCCATAAAGAATTTTTCATTTTTCCAGTAGGGAAGGGAAAATTTGAAAGCAACATATTATTCTTTAAGTTTAGGAGCCTCTTTTTATTTGGCTTTTACCTTGTGGAAATTTTATAGTGCTGTAATTTTTAATAAAATTGGATCATTGCATTTTTCTTAGTCTAAATTTATTCCCTCATATTGATGTTTTAGTAAGAGGAAATCCATTAAATTCCAACAAAGTTGTTTATTCTAGGTGTAAACCACTTTATGATTTTGTCAAATTCACTTCTTTATGCATCTCCATGCTTAGGGTTGCATGGTATTTCTTACAATATTTTTTGCATTTTGACATGTTTCAATGTTTGCAAGAAAATCCTAGACACTTATGATCAAAACCAAGAGGTATTTATAAAAGACATGAGGGAGAACCTACCAAGAAGAGATCATCTCTAACCACACCCCTTATTTGGGGACATACATATTAATTTATTAATTTTGTTTGACAAATAATTTAGAATGGAACTATTTTAAAACTATAATAAACACTTTTAACCAAATAAGTACATGAGTATTCAATTTTAAACTATTCCCAAAAGTTCTATGTTTTATTTTATTAGTAATTAAAATCACCTCCTACATCTCGCCCACCATATAGTGCCTAGAGTACATCCCATGTATAGTGTGGGGGAATTCCTTGATTCATTAGTGCAACACAACTAGGCTCATTCACACTTTCTTTTATCACTCGAGCATTAAAGACTAGCACTCCATTGAATTATACTACGTGCTTATAATCATAATCTACATATCCTACATAACTTAGCACGGGCCACACTTTGCCTATTACATATGGTTTGTACTTAGGAAGACAATACAACTCTTCCTCGAGCTGAGGTATGAACAAGGGTCTATGGGAGACAATATATATCATTTCAAATAAGTATGATGTTATATTCCTTTCAAACACTTGTCCATTCAATGAGGCTTCTTTCTTTTTTCACATTGCACACTTCATATTTTCATTTCATTTAATGATAGACAATTATAACATGGAGGAACCACTCTATCTACATTTACAACAACTATGGCCCAACACAACAATTTGACCTAGAGTTCCATATTCCTCTAAACCCCTCTATCCACATCTACAACAACTATGGCACAACACAACCATTTGACCTAGTGTTCCATATTCCTCGAGCATTGGCACAAAGAGGATTTATTAACACAAAGAAGCATTCCTTTCAACATGTTTTCTCCCTTAATGAATTTCATAAATTGAGAGGCAAGTGCTACACATCAACACTTCAATATCTTCTTTAGAAGTGAAGTTTATCCTACAACTAGATATCCTCTTAAAAACTTTTTTTTACCATTTTACCACCAAAGTCATCACAAAGTGTAATAGGCTTTCTTACACTACATTATGAATCCTTGGCCACAATGATATGGTGTTTAACCACATGGGACTTCTTCTAGAGCACTCATCACATCTGTGAGCATTGAGGGGCACTCTATGGAACCCAGGACGACGTCACCCGGCAGCTCAGGCCGCGACCGCCCGCATCACCAAATATCTCTCTCTATATATGGATTTGTATGCCCTATGGCAATGAACTCATATTGTAAGAGTTAGTAATTTGTTGTGTTAAAGTTGGCACACAGTTATACAAGGTCAAGAAAGAAGCGGTTTGGATAGGAGCCATTAACAATAGTAATAGGTGCTCTCGCTGAGTGCTTTAGCAAAAGGAGATTATGGAAGGACTTGTTCACTCCGATACACATATTAACTTCGCAATTCATGGAGAAGATAGGGAGAGTGAAATAAATATTCAAGGTGGTGGTGTAGTGAATGATGAAGCACAGCGGGTGCAATCTGGGCCACCGACATTTGGAATCGCTGCAGGCAATGATGATCAGATGCCTGTGCAAGCTAGGGTATCAGGATTTCTAGTTGGCGCACTCAATAATGGAGAGTGGCGGGCCGAAGTAAGGGCAGCAGAATTTGGAATTTTCCCACAGATGTCGCCGCAGCTAGACGCACCAGGGTTTGGAATTGTTGGCTTCCAACTATCGGCATTTATTCCTAAAAATGAAACAAGTGAAGATGAATATGAAACAAGTGAAGATGAAGATGAAACGATTGAAGAAGAAGCAGCGAATGACGTCCAAGAGATACTGGAGAGAGTGTGTGAATTAGATGAACTGGTCGGTGAACAAGGAGGAGAGAAGATGCCTTGAATCATGTTGAGGAAGATGACAATGAAAATGGAAATAAGCGATCCTACTCTGCATCGGCTACCATGCTTCCACCTCTTTCACTCTCACGGCATTTCAAAATGGCTGCAGAGAAACCTCAGCTGTCCCATGTGTCGAGGCTCGCTCCACTTCCGAGGCCATAGCGAGCATGGTAGCCTTATGTATTATGAATTTTCACACCTGAATATGTATATTTATAGATAATTTGTTTCTTATAAATAAAACATGAATAAAATGAACAATTAGTAATTTGTCAAAGTAAGAAAAAAAAGTTGTATGTTATAAATGAATAAAATCTAATTAGAAAATTAGAAAAATTATTGCAATGGTTAATATCAAGTAAAAATTTATAAGATATTTTATCCAAGTTAACTTTATATTCTAAATCTAACATAAATAATTTATTAAGAAAAGTTCTAATGTGTATATAGAGTAAATTATTGAAACATTCTTGCTCCAAGAATAATGTCAAGTAACAGTTTATTCACACTTGAAAGCACTATCATAACTATCATTATACCAAATATGAGATATTATATTGAAAATAGTGAAGTTTAGGTCTATGGTTCATGATTATATTTTGTAATGTGGTCATTCTGGAATATTAAAATAATCCAAGTTCCTCAACCGAACTCTATCTTTTGACATTCTATCTATACATAGGTAATTAAAATCATTATGGCAAGTGTTTCTTTTGCATACTTGGTGCCAAGGAGTGTCCCATTCCTAGTTTGCAACATATTTATGATTGAAGTAACCTTTGTTGCTTAGTTCCTGAATTATATTGAGTGGAATTTTGTGCTTAACTTTCTCCCTACCTAGGTGTCAACAAATTTGAAATTTATTTCCTTTTATAATTTGTTAATTCAATTAGTTTCCAATAGTATGGAAAGCATAGATAATACTTTTCCATATTATTGAGGCTTTATTCTATTGTTTGATGGGACTTATGATCCAATAATTCATTGTATTAGTGGATATATACATAACTCTTATTGGGTGGGCCCTTAAATGTGTTCCTTGAATTAGCCTCCACATGCTTTTGGGCAACAACCTTTAAAAGAGAAAATAATTTTTGAGGCCCATCCTCCAAAGGATTTTGGTAATGCTAGCTTTCTCCAAGGGCTAGCATCATACCTTTCGATTTTGGTCTACAAACCATATAAAATTCTAGCAAAGTTTCCTAATGGTTTCTAAAACATTTTTTTGGACCCAAACAAACAATATTTAATAGATTGGAATTGCTTCCAAAACAAATTCACCTAAAACCATACGACCTCCACTCGACAACCATTTTTTGCAAGAGGTGTTTATTTTGTTCCCCACTTTTTCTATAAACCTCTTCCAATCATATTTGGAGTTGCATATTGGGACGATTTATTTCCTGAAGCAGTTTTGTGGAATAGAGAAAAGGAATTTCAATTGAAGTATGAAGACATGAATATGATGCTTGACAAAGAGCACATAAAGGATATAGGTTGTTGAGCCAATGCTGTGTATGAGAGTGTCTATGTGATAGTGGGGCCGGGATCCTATAGATCTTAAAATGAGTGAACCTATTATTTTAATATATAAACACTCATATTATTAATAAAAATACATCATTGTTGCAAGCCGACCCAAGAGGAGATGGGGGATAAACACCACTACAAAGGGAAAGGGAGGCTAAGAGTCTAGGAAGGGCTAAAATAATGGGGGCTCAATCCCAATGGAATAATATATTAACATTTTTATAGCCAAAGTTATGGATATGAATATATATCCTAAGTTTCTTAAGTATGGACAAGTGAATTCCTTGAGTCCCATGTGTCATAAAGGGCACATCCATTATCCCTAGAAGGATATTTAGTGTATTTCCCATCATTCATTCATTATTATTTCAACATTATCTCCTATCATCCTGGGGTACACTACGATTTTCATTCTGGTACCTGTACCTCATATGCTTGTTGCTGAAGAGGTGAGTTGTCCCGAGGCGTCTGTTTGCTATTAGAGGCCGAATGTCGGGGCCATTATGAAGAGGTGGTGTGGAGTTTGTATGAAAGGCGGGGTTATTGGGCACGTGGTAGTTTCTCGGTGAGAAACTTCTTTCAGTGTTCCTTGGTGCACTTGGAATTAACTACAGGGATCTAAGGCTTCTTGCCCACTGTTGTTGAAGCCCATAAGGGAAATCGAAGGACCGTTGAGTAGTGAAGGGGCATACTTCTAAGCGTGGGACAAGAGAATTAGGGAATGAGATGTGTAGGATAGTTTTAGAAGTTGGTACCTTGGAAAGAAATCTTGTGTAATCATACCTTAGGCCAGACCCAGGATTTCCTTTGCCATGGTGGGATCTTCTTCGAAGAGTGACCCACTGCTGAAAATTATGAGCAATGAGGTCTAGGGATTGGAGCAATATGGAAAGTCTACACACATTTGGTGTTTAATTCACAAAAGATAAAGTGTCTTTATTTGTTTTTGTAAATGCTATGTTATGACCTATGATGTTCTATTATGGAATTTAGGTTATTTACATGTATGAATTATTGTTGTTCTATGATTTTATTATTCCACTTTATGATGTTTATATGAGAAACATATCACAAAATTTTGACCATAGTAAATTCTATTTTTATGGATTAATAAACTAAAGTATTCATATTCTTGAGAATCTAGTCTTCAAGTTTTATTGGATTCTTATTGATTTAAAATTAGATTCTTTTAATTTTAGCTAATATGAGGTTGTCTGTGCAAAATGGTTCAATCAATATTTGTTTGATTCACCTTTATTATGGTTGGGTTGATCAATGGTTACATATTATTGAATTTAATAACATTTTACCTATTAGTTGCTACTTTGTAATTTATGTGGTTTTTCTCTGTACCTAGCATACAAAACCGTGTAATATTAACCTTCAATTATAACTAGTAAGGAAATTTTCTATATTTTTTACTATCTTTGTTTTCTGTCAGCAACCTTCTATGTGATTTCTTCTTCTAAATGGCATAAGATAAATAATTTGTATAAAGAATGTAGGGGTTGTAATATGGTTTGGTTTTGTATGCATTCGACTTCAGTAGCTTCATAGTATATTTTCCCAAATATTATAGTGGTTGTATTCTATACTTCTCTCCACACAAGCTATACATATGTCTCACACAACAACCATGAATTCCTGTATTTTTGGTGTGATTGGTCTCAATTAACATGGAGTCATTTCAAATTGTATATTTTCATATGGAATGTGATGCACATACCACAATTTAAGTTACAACTTAAGTTGACAAGAGCTTTTATTTAATACTTGACTTAAGTCCATAGTGATGCATCTAAGGTGCATTATATATCTAATATCTAAGAAAG
>SNQJ01S0251000.1:0-11450 GCA_010110895.2 Picea sitchensis | reverse complement strand
AGGTGGAATCTTTCACCACTGAATCGTCCTCTAGGGTTTGTTAAGTCAAAACCCTCAAAACCCCCAATGTTGGGCTTACTAGCTAGAAGCCAGATATGAAAATATGATCATACATGAATCCTTGAGTAGAGGCCCTTGCCTTCCTTTTATACTTGTTGGCTCACCTTGTCCCTCCAAAGTGACTTTCATTTTATTCATATTTAATTAATTAATTAACCATTTTACCTCTTAAAATCTCCTTATCTCTCCTTGTGGCTTCCATGGCCATTGAAATTCAATTCTAGCCATCCCATCCTGTAGTGTTGCTCCTCCCAATTCCAATGAGCTATTACATTGAGAGGTTCCTCCAAGTAATGTGCCCAAAATGACCTCTTCAGTGAATTTAATTGACTTATAGCTCAAAATACTCAAAATCGTGGAAATCATTGGAATGCAATAGAACCAAAGCCAAACTGTGTGGAATGGCTCATAATGATGAGATATGAAGAGAAATGCAAGTTGAACCACACAATGCCTCTCAATAATCCTTGTACTCACTATAACATCCATCTGGCTACTCTGGTCATCATAAACCTCTGCACTGTGATGATGTCCCAAAGTGGGGACATTACAGTCGCGCATATCTCATACCATATCCAAGAGTGGCATAAACATAAGAGGTTGATTAAATCCTACATTCCTGCAGAGTTTTTGCTAGAATGGTTCCTTAAGTCCTTATTTCCTTATATTCCAAAGGATGTCTCTACATCCGGAGTAACATCTAAGGAGGAAGCTATTTTAAAAGCCCAACAATTGGACCTCATATATGCTCAATCTTGGATGTTATATGAAATTCTTCCTGATGCGTCGCGGTGGAATTATAACCCTAGAAAAAATCTTAGGCCTCATGCCGACAACATCATAGGCTCTACAAATGCTAAGTCTATAGATTTGGTGACGAACCAGTTGAAGGATTTGTCTCTAAACTAGTCTGTAGCAAGATAAGATTTTTCTTCATCCTCCACTCCCACTCAATCGGCACATGTGCATTCTTATAATCGTCAACCAACCCAAACGGTAATCAACAACCAGGAGGGAATAGAAAGAAAGGACAAGGTAATAATCGTAAGGGTGGGAGAAATAATAACAAAGCCAAGGACAAAAATAACGATGATAGATCGAATAATGATGTTGGTGAGGGGAAGAAAGAAAAACGGAAGGTGAAGTTTCCTTGTAAACTTTGTAAATATGATCACCTTACTCACCTATGCCCCAAACTTGAGGAAGCCTCGAGGCTCTTGTATCAACCGTCTGTTGTGCTAACCAATCCATTTCTACATAATCAACACTTGGCTTCAGGTCCTTCAACACTGGAAATGCGTCGAACAGGAATCAAAACTCCCTGACACATGAAGGTGATTGTCTCTATGTTCATATGCTCAAGTCTTAGATTGATGGAGCCACTCGATCTCATGATTACGAATATTCACAGACTGTTACAGGTCTAGAGTCTCCCCCTCCCCTGAAAACACCTTTGCAGATCGAGAAGCTAGAGCCTCCACCTCATATTCAGAAAGGAGTACTAAAATGCTCTGCCCACAATCCTAATGCCAGAGCTACCCAAAACTATTCGATTATCGAAGATCTGGGTCAAACCCCTTGTGTGATTTCGTCTTGGAGGTGCTCCAAACATGTCCTTCATAGAGAAATGCCTTGTTGTTTTCTTTAGGATCTCTAGACCCGTGTGGCTCAAAGGTTATTAAGTTTGACGTCACGGATGTTAAACCTCACTTGAATTACCACGTGGCCTTTCAAATCCATGTGGAGTACACGAAATATACCATCAAATAAACTGTAAATGATGAAGGTGTTGCAACGTGTGTGATGCCCCTAAGCTATTGGAAAGCCATTGGCTCTCCAACTCTCTCTCAATCTACGACTATGTTGACCGCATTTGATGGTCGTTCATTCTGACCCCTTTAGAATTATTCCCTCTTTTCTAGTCTAGTTAGGTTGAAAGACAGTGGAGGTGGATGTCGAGGAGGTTGATGCACCCCTTGACTATGATTTACTACTAGGGCGTAATTGGACTTATTCCATGACCATGATTATGTCGTCTATTTTCCATACTTTATGTTTTCCTCATGAAGGGAAAATATTGACAATTGATCAAATGTCCTTTGCTCATGCTAGTCCTAATGCATCAATTGGACCTTTAATCCCGTTGATCGACAATTCTCAGCTAACAACCGAGGATATTGGTGTCGGAATGTATTCCTCTCTCATGGGTACGTTTGATTTCGTGGCACCAATCTGTCACATTTATGCCATGTCCAGTAGGTCTTTTTCATTGATGAGGTTTGTTCCTTTCCGTACTTCGTATTTAAATGATCCTTGGACACTACCTTCCCCGACCATGTCTTTCGAAGGCCAATCACACATTGGGCTGGCAATGCCATTGTCAGTGGAAGACGTTGCATATCAGGTTGTTCTTAACTCTACTGCTGACCCAGATCATGTCTCCTCGCAAACGAACGAGGATGATCTCATTCTAGAGCCCATATGGGCCACCTCATTGTCTTGTTCACATGATTTCCTTGACGATACTTTACCTTCGGATGAGGCCATTTTAGAGGTCATGAATGGTCCCGATATTCCTTGGGACGATATGCATCATCTCTCTTATTTCCTCCCAGATCTTGTTAGGATCGAACATGATGAATTTAGATCTACCTTGAGTGATATGGTTGGTCACACTGTGGTTCCACTAGATACACATGGTGTTTAAGCCAAAGGAAACATGGAAAATATTTCTCCTACTGTCATGGTCGACATCTCTCAAATTCCTAGAAAAATTGAAAATGTATATAACATTGCATATTGTTCACCTGAAGAAATTTATATCTACCCCAATCTCTTCAAATAATTTAGTGATGTATTCACTTGGTCGTATGAAGATATGTGAGGAATCGACCCTTGCATTGAAAAACATGAGATCAAGACTTATCTGGATACTAGACCTATTCGAAAACGTATTAGATCTATTAATCCTATGAAGGCCCTTGCTATTAAGGTAGAGGTAGAGATGCTACTTAATTATGGTTTCATCTACCCAGTTCCTTTGATCGAATGGGTTTCCAACCCCATTCCCATGAATAAGAAACAAGGAACCATCCACGTGTGTATGGATTTTTGACACCTAAACAAGGCTTGTCCTATAGACAACTTCCTGACTCCTTTCATTGACCATATTTTCGATGAGTGTGTGGGAAGCAAAGTTTTTTATTTTATGGATGGATTTTCAGGATATAATCAAATTCAGATCAAACCCGAGGATCAAAACAAGTTGACGTTTATTTGTCTTTGGGGTACTTTTTCATACCATAAAATACCTTTCGGCCTTAAAAATGTCGAAGTAACCTTCCAACGTGCCAGGACCTTTTATTTTAACAATCTCAAACATATTTTCGAAGCTTACCTCGGTGATCTCACTGCTCACTCTCGCAAGAGAGTAGATCACCCTACTCACCTTCGACTAGTATTTGAGAGATGTCATTGTCATTGCATCCATTTAAATCCTCACAAGTGCATCTTCTGCATTAGGTTTGGCCGTCTCTTAGGATTTTTAGTCTCTGAGCATGGGATCATGGTGGATCCTATGAAGGTTGAGGCAATACTTCGATTGCCTCCCCTGTGCAACATTCAACAACTTCAGGGTTTGTAGGGGAAGGCTAACTTTTTGCATCGGTTCATAGTGAACTATACCAATTTAACTAAAGGTTTTGTGTGTATTTTGAAGAAGGACACTCTGTTTATATGGGATGAGCGAGCCCAGGAATCCGTCGATTCTCTTAAGAAAGCCTTAGTATAGACGCCTCTACTGAAGCCTCCAAAATACAGTAGATATTATTTGCTTAATATTGTCACATCCGAAGGGACAGATGATATGGTTCTGGTTTAGGAAATTTAGTTGGTCCTGAACTTAAGTACTCTCATGTCGAGAAGATAGCATTGGCCGCCGTACATCCAGTTCAGAGATTACGAAATTATATATTGCTTTGCAAAACTACCGTAGTTGTAAATATCAATCCATTTAAATATGTCCTTACCTGGTGTATCATGGGGGGGGAATACATAAGTGGATTGCTATTTTGCAAGAGTTTGACCTCGATTTTGCTTCGGCGAAGTCTAATAAAACACTAGTTTTTGTCGAGTTGATGTCAGAATTACCTCAATTTGATGAGGACATTATTCATGATGATTCATTTGAGGATGAACATATCTTCCTTATCTCGTCTTTCAACCCATGATATGGAGATATTATAATTTATCTTCAAACCTTGAAGATAAATTATCCCAGCATCTGGCGAGAGATGATCGACGATGTATACATCATCAAGCTAAAAAATACCTTATCATTGGTGACACTTTGTATTGTTGAGGAGTAGATACTATTTTTCATTGTTTCTTGACTCATGAGGAAGATGAGTCACTTCTCAATGACTATCACAATGGGGCATATGGTGGTCATCTATCTGGGCTTGCGACAACCCAAAAAATATTGTGAGCTGGTTATTTTGGCCATCAATTTTTAAATATTGCGTTGAAGTGGTCAATAAGTGTCACCCTTGCTAGGTGTTCACTTGGAAAATGAGCTCGCACCTAGCCCCTCTTCACCTAGTCATTATTGTCAGTGCCTTCACCAAGTGGGGGGTAGACTTTATGGATTGTAACCCAACTTCGAATTGGGGGAATCAACATATTATCATGGTTGTGGATTACTTCACTAAATGGGAAGATTCCATGCCTACCATTAAATCCAATGGTAAGACTGCAATTTCCTTCATATTCAACCAAATTATATTCCGGTTTAGAATCCCAAAGGAGATTGTCATTGATCACGACAGTCATTTTCAGAATGAAATGATGAAGGAGTTAGCATCAAAATTAGGGTTTAAGAATGATCATTCTTCTCCTTACTATCCCCAAGAAAATGGACAAGTAGAGGCTGTGAATAAATCTCTCAAGACCATCTTGCAAAAAACTGTCAGCCAGAGTAAATCTGACTAGCATCTAATGCTTTACCCTGTTCTTTGGGCATATCAAACCTCGATTAATACTTCCACTGGTTTTTCTCCTTTTCAGTTAATACATGGTGTGGAGTCGATCCTTCTGATGGAATGCGAAATCCCTTCCCTTAAACTAGCAATTGAACTCCTACTCAACAAAACCGATCTTGAAGAATGCCTCCTGCACCTAGAGTGTCTAGATGAGAAACATCGAGATGCCTCTACGGATATCAAAGAAAATAAATGACATGTTAAGGTTAAATATGATAGGTTTGTCTATCCTCGGCAATACGCTGAGTGACTTGGTTCTCCTATATGACCAAGCCAAAGAACCATTAGGGACAAACAAGTTCAATCCCATGTGGCACGATCCTTTTTGCATCCTCTCCTCCATATCAAAAGACTACTTTTGAGATGAATTACAAGAAGATATATGTATTGCATGGGGTAATGGGAAGGCTAAGCATACTTGTCCTTTCATTTCCCATTTCCCAATGTTCTTTCCCCTATTTCATCATTTTCTCACTCAATTCTTTCTTTCTTCTTCTTTTCTTTCATTTAATTTCATAATGCTTGCATTTCCCTTTTATTTTTATTCTTCCTTCAATCCTCATTAATTTTCAAGTGCTTGTGTAAGTTGAGATTTCATAAACCATTCGTGTTTGGATTGATAAAGGGCATGTAGTCTCCTAACATCTTTTTTTTCTTTACTTACATTTGGAGATCTTAGATTGGGTGTATGATTGCCTTGGGATTAGTTCTAGGGAAGCACACTTCTTGATGTGGTAGTTGGTACATGTGGCGTATTTGGCATATTCTGTAATAGTTCATTTGTTGAAGAGGATGGATGCTTGGTATTAAAATCTCCAACCCTAGGTGAATGATATCCTGATGATATCAAAACAAACAAATCAAACTGAATTTGTTTAACTGCTAAAATCTATTTCTGAACATAACATCAATCACACAATAGCTAGAAAATTAAATAACAGAATAATAAACGATACACACATACACAAATTATTTTTTTAGAATATAAGATATGTGCTTGTTTCACCATAGAAAATATAGCAATATTGTCACCCAACCATAGGCACAAAGGCCACCCCCGAGCACCTTAACCTTGATAGACAGAATAATTCTGGAAGAATACCAATATCCAACCAAGGCTAGCGCACCAAGGAAGGATAACCAAAGAACAAGCAGAAATTCCAAACAAATAACCCAAGACAAAGTCACTACTACAACAGTTGCAGTTCTCCTTCACTCATGTGCACTTCTTGTCCTTATGCAGTCATGAGTGAGTGTGTCCAAATGAGCTCTAATTCCCTCTATTTATATTTCTCCATATTGGCTAACTGGGCTGACTTCTCTTCCTGGGGGATAATAACTCAATATTAATTTATTCTTTTAAGTTGACTTCTCTTCTAGGGTTATTATCCAAAGCTTTAGGGTTTCTCTTTCTTCCCGAAATATTCTAGTCTCATCAAAGGTTACACATGGAGGTTAATACCTCCCGCAAATACCATATTATCAACACTCCCTCATAGCTAGGGAGGTATTAAAGGAAATGATCTTGAACACAAACACACCATTCAACCGATAGCATCATCATAGCCACACAGGATATCTCATGAAAAAATCATGAGCACCATCATCACTATCCAACTAGATAGTCTCCATGGAAATCATAATAATACCATTCAATAGAACACAATTGTGTCTATACATAGTAGTATATAACTACTATCCAGTGGTACAAAACCACTCCTTGTAGCACATTTCTACTAACCGGTGAAACATAATCACTACCATTGGATCACATCCACCAGAGTAGCATACTACTATTGTCCAGAGACATACAATCTCTACAATAATCATATCATCTGATATCAACAATATCATGATACAAACTGATTCATCTGGGCCATTATTCCACTCACAATTGTCAGATTTGGAAGAGCATATTCCCTCAAAAAGTTAAGCATTAGTCATAGGCTATCTAGACTATTCTTCTCAAGCATAGAAGAACAATTGTCCTTGATTTATGAACCTGGACCATTCCTCCAACACTAATCATAGTGCAACCTAGAGAGAATGAGTTTTTCCTAGGGAATGGATATCCCTTATTGTTGAACCTGGACCATTCACCTAATTGGGCCATTTTTCTGACACTAATCACAGTGCACCCTGGAGAGAATGAGTTTGCCCCGGGGAATGACTGTCTAGAACATTTCCTAAGGAAATGATTGTCTTGCACCAACCTCCATAACGAACCATTCTTCGAAACTTCTCATGATTGTGAACTTCGAAAGAATGAATGCCCGACAAGGAAGACCATTCTACTTGACCACTGCTCAGAGTGACTGCCAAGAAGAATGATTGTCCTAGAACATTCCCCACAATGGCCACAAGGGGAATCAATGTCTATGGTACATCAAAAATCTATGGAACCATTTTCATTACAAAAATGATTGTCCAATCTGGACCATTTTCTGAACTATAAAATGATTGTTCGTCAGAACTATCGAACCACTTTCTGGACTGGAAAGGCACTACCCAACATGGACCATTTTCCAAACTGGAAAATGACTTCCCATGAATCAATAATATATCAGTGCTCCCTCCCAACCCAGGGAGCCATCTGTACCCTTTCAACTAAGGGAGTTATCTCAATGAGCCCCATCTTGTCCCTTAAGTATGTAAACTTTATCCTGAACAGAGACTTTGTCAAAATATCTGCTACTTGTTCATCTGTGGAGATACACTAAAGTTTCAATTCTCCTTCATGGACTTTATCATGGATAAAGTAGTATTTGATCTCAATATGTTTCAACTGGTCATGAAACACTGGGTGTTCTGATAGCTTCATACAACTTTGATTGTCACAGTATATTACGGTCGAATATGATACCTGATCAAATAGTCCAGTAATCAGCTTCCTCATCCATATTGCTCGTTACACGCTTCACATGATGTGATATATTATTATTTTGCAGTGTTGAGTGCAACATACTTTTGTTTCCTACTGTCCCATGATATCATAGCAAAGCCCAAGCTGAATCACATCCCTGAAGTAGTCCTTCTGTCTTCTACACTCCCTGCCCAATCTAAATTCGTGAATCCATGAAGCTATATATCATTGATTGAGGTGTATCTTAAACCATAGTTTAGCGTCCCACAAATATATATTAGAACATGCTTTGTAGTTATCCAGTGCTCGTGTCTAGGTTCCACCTGGAACTAGCTTAAGGTGTTTACAACAAAGCAAATATCTGGTCAAGTATTCACTAGATACATCAACAACCCAATTATTTTTCGATATAGGGATGGATCTATTGAATAAGAATCTAAGTCTCCTACTTTCCTTATATCTATGTTCATAGGAGTGGCCATGGATTTACAATCCATCATTCCAAATTTCTGAAGGATTTTTACTGCATACTTTCCTTGTCCAAGGAAGACTTCACCACACTTCTGCCATATTTCTAGTCCCAAGTAATAATGCACGAGATCAAGATTTTTCATTTCGAACTTAGAAGCTAACTCCTTCTTACACTAGGTGATGAGATACTTTTCACCTATCAAGAATAAATTGTCAACATACAATAGTAGAATCATAGGTTCATTGTTCACAACCTTGTAGTAGAGATTTGGATCTGCATGACTCTTAGAGAAACCAAGTCTTATTAAGTAACTGTCAATTCTGGCATACCAAGCTCTTGGAGATTGCTTGAGTCCATACATGGATTTCTTTAGTATGAAAACATGAGTGTCTCTGGGATGCACCTCAAAACCTTGAGGTTGTTCAATGTATACTTCTTCTTCAATTGCTCCATTGAGGAAAGTTGTTTTTACATCCATCTGATGTAAAATCCATCCCATAGAATCCGCAAGAGACATATTGGCTGTAATAAAATTATATTTGGCAACAAGAGAAAAAGTTTCGTCATAATCTTCTCCCTCCTTCTAGGAGAACCCTCTAGCCACAAACCTTGCCTTGTATTTATCTATGCTTCCATCTACTACATGTTTGATCTTGTAGACCCATTTTGAAGTTACCATTGATTTTTCTTTGGGTCTAGGCACAATTTCCCACACATCATTTTTCATGATAGACTAGTATTCTTCCATCATGGCTTCTTTCCACTGTTTATTCTAAAATTCTTCTTCAAATGTGGTGGGTTCTTCATTTATAAGTTTTTTCATACATGATGCATAGATGGAGAATCTTTTAGGCTTCTTACTTTCTCTGAAGGTGCCACTTGGAGCTTTGAGTTTTTCTGCTTCTTGTAGAGTAGCTTCAAGCCAAGCTGGATGTTTTCTAGTTTTGGGTATATTGACTGATTCAATTGGTCTGCATGGTTGTATTAGACGATCAATTTGTTTTGGTTCTTCATTCCGACTTTCTGGAAAACTGTTGTTTTCTTATTTATACTCTTCATATTCCTCTTCCATGGAGTCTTCTATAGATTTCTTGAAAGCCAAATTCTCATCAAAACTTACAACTCTATTGACTTCAATATCATGTTGTTCTGGAATATAGATTCTGTAGGATTTGGAGGATTCACTATATCCAAAAAATATGCCTTTCCTTCCTGAGGGTTCTCATTTCTTCCTTTTGTCCTTGGGAACATGAATGTAAACGTGACAACCAAAGGTTCTTAAGTGTTCCACACTAGGTATTTTTCCTTAGAAGGCTTCTTCTGGAGTTACAGTATTCAATATTTAGTGGGGACTTGTGTTATGAACATATATTTCTGTCATGACTTCTTCTCCCCATAGGAACATGGATAGACTTTGATCATTCATTAATGCCTCCATGGTTTCTTCAATGGATCTATTCTTCCTTTCCACCACACCATTTTGTTGAGGATTATGAGGAACGGTTATCTCCCTCCTAATCTTTGTTGATTTACAAAAGGCAACAAATTCCTTGGATGTGTATTCTCCTCCATTATCTGTTCTCAAAGTCTTGATTTTCTTGCTTGTGAGGTTTTCTATTTTTGCCTTGAATTCTTGAAACCTGTTGAAAAATTCATCCTTTATCTTCAAGAGATATAACCAAGTCTTTCTTGAGTAATCATCTATGAAGGTTACATAGTAAAGAGAACCTCCTAGAGATTTGACTGGCATCGGAAAACAAACATCCGAATGTATTAGATCTAGGATTTCCTTGGATCTATTATCGCTACTTGAGAATGGATTCTTAATATTTTTATCAAGTGCACATCCTCTACAAATTCCTTCATGTACATATTGTAGTTCTGGTATTCCTTCAACCATTTTATTGAGGAAAGGTAATGCTTGATAGTTAATATGAGCATACCTTCTATGCCAAAGTTCACTAGGATTGACTTTATCATGTACAAGAGCTTCATCATTTCTTTCTAGTAGTCTGTATAATATTCCTTCACAAGTTCCAATAACTCTAACATTCTCTATGTTGGAGTCTTTAGACCAAGATAATACTTCACCATCTACAAAGGCTATTAAATTTTCTTTGTCTTCTAAGCAAAAGATAGATACAAGATTATTTTCTAAACTAGATACATATAAGACATTACTCAAATGAACATTGCTACTTGATTTCAATTTGATGGAGGCTTGACCAATTCCTTTGACTGGATAGGTGTTCTTGTCTCCAAGTTCTACTTTGTTAGATGTCTTCTTTTCGTTCAGATTGGAGAGTCTGACCTAGTCTCCTGTCATATGCCTGGAAGCTCCATTGTCAATTATCCACATATTATCTTCAAGGGACCCTGCAAGAGATGAATAGTGTAGACGATCTACCCTTTTATTCATGATTTTTGTTGACTGATAGCTGGTCAAACTTTGACTTTGATTGGTCAAACTTTGAATTTGATTGGTCAAATGTTGACTTTGATTGGTCAAACTTTGAATTGACTCGTCAAACGTTGAATTTGACCCAAAATCTCAACGTTGACATTTTTTCCTTCTGAGAGTTCCAATAGGTGCGCTGGACTAAGGTGTACTAGGATATCCTTTCCTTGGTCAAAACGTTCCATCATAAGGTGTTGGGTAAAAGGTGTAGGGTTTGTAGCTACACTTTCTAGTAACCCTAGCGACAGTGCTTCAGTAACTGCACCTGCTAGAAACCTTAGCGACAATTCTTCAATGATCTTGATAACTTTATGGCTTACCTTCTTTCCAATGGTTAGACTGATTGAAGGAGGTGTGGTCCACAAACTATTAGAATATAATAGATGTGCTTGTTTCACTATAGACAATATAGAAATATTGTCACCCAACCATAGGTACAAAGGCCACCCCCAAGCACCTTAACCTTGAAAGATAGAATAATTCTGGAAGTAGAACAATAGCCAACCAAATCCAGCACACCAAGCAAAGATAGCCAAAGACCAAGCATAAAGTCCAAAC
>SNQJ01S0250998.1:0-12832 GCA_010110895.2 Picea sitchensis | reverse complement strand
CTTCTTTTGACTATCATATTGGCAGTAATCTGTGAAGGGAAGCCTATCCTTAACCTTTGAAGCCTTAAACCTTGATCCTTCTCCTTTAGAACCCCAGACTACTAGGGATGTCTCCCTTGGGATTAGCCACCCAGAATAGAAAGAACTCCCCATCGAGGTGACAGTGGGTGGGGAAAGCTCCTGTTACGCCAGTTTGAGCCTTGACTCCAGCTATCTAAACCTTTCCTACAAACTGTGCGATAACAAGCGACATTCAACATTGTTATGCCAAGGGATCTTATGGAAGTCGCACCACTTCCCATTATCTTTCTTTGTCTTTTCGGTGTCCTTCTTTGTTTGCGGCTTGGACAGGTTTTCCTCATATTTTCCATATTTTCTCTGTCCTTTGTTCTATGGGTTATGGATGCCCTTTCCTGGATTTTTCTGTGAGGGGTTCCTAGGCCCAAATTTCCATTTCTTTTGTTTGAGCTTTTGCTTGATTTTCACGGCATATCGGTAGGCCGCGCCCAAGGATGAGATGTCCAGAAATTCCATTTCAGTCTGGATGTATCTATGCATAGCACCACGATACTTAAGCACCATATGTTGCTACGAATATTTGATACCCATCTTGGTGCGCAAGGTATGGAATATATTTTTGAACTCTGACACTACTTGGTCTCTTTCTTGCCGCAGTGTGGTCCATTTGGTATACAAGTCATCATAACTTCTGACATGGTAGTATTTTTCCTTAATAGAATCCCTGAAGGATTCCCATGTGGTCATGACTATAAATATTGAGGGTTCCTTTGTTTCCTTTTTCTCATAGAAATTTTCTCACCAATATTTGACATGGGGAATGGCTTTGAGGAGCAAAAAAGTAATATTTTCTCTATTCGAAAAGTTATGAACAAAATAATACCCTTCTAGTAAATTCAACCACTTGTTTGCAGCATATGCGTCTATCTGACCTTCAAATATAGGAATATTGAAGTTGATTTGTACCTTGAAGGTGACGACGCCTCCACTCGAAGAAGAAGTGTCGCCTGTTGGTAGTCGTCGAAGGATTTGCATGAAACTATCCATCATCTCCTTCCTTTGTTGCGTGAGGGATTCCTAAAGAAACATTTTCAAAGGATCTCCTGTCCTATCATCTTTCATTTTTCCTGCCATAAGAGGTCGCTTGGGAGTGCGAGATATTTTTTCCTCAAGAGAAACAATCTCGAGACCCAATTCTTTGTACTCTGACATCGTTAGAGACATGCATTAAGACGACAAGGAGAAGACCGCTCTGATACCACCAATACGGATTTTATGAGAAAAACAAAATGACTACAGATTATTAATAGATTCTTAGCACAAAATAACAGAGATACAGTAAAACTGGTTTTCTATTCAATAAGGAAATAAGCTGAAATTGTAAAATGCAGCAGAAAACAAGCTTGTTGGAATGGTGGCAGCTTATCTCCGAGAAGAGATATGATGACTGCACACATTCGCAAGAATATGGTTACAATGAGGCTCTAAAGGCCTTTTACAATAAACAGGAATGTCAAAAACCCTAGACATCCAAAAACCTAACCCTAGGAGATGAAGCGCCAAAAGTCATGTGGGCCCCGTTTGGGTAAGTTAGTACATCAACTTCCTGGGGTTGTAACTTTTGCATACGATCTTTGTTTTAGATGCACGATAGCCCGTTGGAAAGTTCTAACTGATAAGAAAAATTTACGGCTAGCCCAAGTTTGTGCTTGCAACAATCACCTGGGCCCCAAATCCAAAAAACCGTCGTTTAGGGCCTCAAAATGGCCCCAAAAGTTTGGAACCTGAAAAAACTGTCGAAAAACTGCCAAGGTGGAAAATTGTTTTTCTAACCAATGGAATAGGTGGGTGGCCAACGATATCCACCTGGATTAATCCTCCCTCCTTAGGAAGCAATGGTCTACATTGCATTGAGTTCCCCCATCAGATGAGTAAATTTCTGTTGAATTTGGCCCTGGGTGAGCCACTTGCCTTGGTGCAGGAGTTGCCCTACTTTGATGAATCGATAGAGTTGGATCCTTTGTTGGTGAGTGCCCTTGATCTATGTGTCCACAATCTAATCACTGGATGCATGTTGTATGCAATTGGAGTTAATCTCTGTTGGTATCATCTATTCTTCTACTTCTGAGGTGTCCAATAATGGTGGGAAATAAGGTCGAAGGAGATCCACGGTGAACACTGGGTGCAGGCCAAGGAAAGGAGGAATGTTGAGATCAAAATCATTATCCCCTACAACTTTTTTGATGGTGTATGACCGACAAAGGAGTAGGCGAAGCTTTCGATGGGGTCATGTAAGGCGTTATTTCTACAAGTGCAACCAAACTTTGTCGCCCACCTGAAACTTATGTGGCACCCAATGTTGATCATTGTGCTGCTTGTACTTGTCATTGGAGTTCTGTAGGATATCCTGAACCTGTTGGTGGATGTGTTGGATCTGCTCAATGAACTAGGTGGCTTTGTCAGCTTCAGTTGGAGTAGGATATGAATCGGTCGAGCTGACTACAAGGGAAAGGGAAACATCTATGGGACCCAATGGTTGGAATTCCAACCCCACCTGAAAGGGGCTGTGGCCGGTTGAGCTATGCAGGGCTCGGTTGTAGCTATGTTGGACATTAGGAAGAATCTCATCCCATGTGCGAGGGTTCTTGGAATTATACATGCATAGGATATGCACGATCATTTGATTTACGACCTCGGTTTGGCCATGTGTCTGGGGGTGGAAGGCCGTGGATTTGGTGAGCATGGTGTCCAACAGTGACCATAAGCTCGACCAGAATGTGTTGAGAAATCGACCGTCCCGATCTGATACAATGGTTTGTGGGATTCCAAGACAAATTGTTACAAGACCAAAGGGGAAAACAATGGACGGTCATTACCTTGGGGCCTCGTTAGAGGAGTAATGCAGTAGGTACGTGCCAATAACTCTACCATGTGAAACCATGGAGATGGTGACCCTAAATTGGATGCGGTGGCCGAAGTGTCAATTTTGGGTGGTACAGTTCAAGTCTCTCCATTAATGGAATAGCCAGGGGTTAAATGCCTATGGGATCTAGACTGAAATTCTCCATTAAAACAAATTCAAACCAATTTATTGTTGAGTCGTGTTTCCAGTGAGCTATGGTTACAATATTTACATATGTATTGGTATGTGATCACTACTCTATGCTAAGGGCATACATCATTGGGTCCAACACTTTAATCCTTATGATTGACGATAGGTATATTGTTGGGGATACTGTTAGTGTTATGTTAATATTGTAACAGTCTGTGGCTTAAACGATAACTATATTGTTAGGCTAAAATCTTATGTCACGATAGTATCCATATAACATACTATATGTTAAACATTATGCAATGATATGGATAGGGTTAGTGTTATATACTAAATGATATATTTATTGACATGGATAGTGTCAGTACTATGGAATCCATATGATAGTTTACATGGTAAACTATAGGTATGTATGTCATTATGGATAAGTGTTAATTGTTATGGATAAACTATTTAGTTTATTACACACTGTAACTTTTGGATATCATGAATTAACACAAACATGGTAGATATTCTAAGGGCTATGATAGCCCTAGCCGCAATTGTATTAATTACAAATAAGTATATGATTCCAAATCCAATAGCGACGATAAATCTACTTTGTTTACAATAAAGGAATTAAAGATATGTTTTTGATCAAATGTTGAAGAGTCAAGGAGTTTTAATGTTCCCTAACAATTTTTTTTTTATTTGGGAAATTTGGGGTACATTACATATGGTATCAGAGATGAAGGTTACAACACTTGAACCTCAGGGCAAGGCCAAATTATTTAAAGTTTTTATTTTTCTGTTAAAGAAAAAATAACAAATATGTTTACTGTTTCAAACAGAAAAAATTTGTTGTTTAAACAGAAAACAATTGTTGGTCTGTTGTGATAATGGCAGCACATAATGAAGAGGAGATCAAACTTGAAGAGAATCCTAATCAAGGACTTCCTAAAGAACCTGGGCTTAACAACGAAGGAAGTTCAACCACCCAGGTTTTGGAAACAATGATGAACCTTATCGTGGAATTACAAGTGTTTAAAGAAGATAATGAAAAGATGAAAAAGGCACAGGAAGACCAGTTAGAGATAAATGAAATGTTGATGCGCAGTATAGTAACAAAAAAAAGTCCAAAGGTTAATGAAAAAGAGGAAGAAGTCAACAAAAGGTCCTCTAAAAACTCTGGTCATGAAACATAAAACGAGAAAAGTTCTTTTGAAGACACACACATGGCACGAAACAAAACAACCACATGAAGAAAAATAAAACAAGTAGATCACCTCGAAGGTGAATTCAAGAAAATAAAACCATCCACCTTTGATGGAGAATCAAGTACGGGTGAAGAGGTTGAAGCATTGATACTAGATATAAAAAAATACTTCCAGATTTACAATTACTCTAGTAATATGAAATTCATAATGGCCATTTACAACTTGAAGGGAAAAACACGTATCTGGTGGAAAGACCTGAAATTGACTAAGGGATTGAAAGAGAAATAGATGGACAGGTCAGATTTTAAGAAATATTTCAAGAAACAATATTTGTCAAAAAGATATTATGAAAGAAATACTATCAATCCAACACCCAAAGTGCTCAAGGGGGAGGTAGACCAATTAACCTGGAAGTTAAGAAAGTTGGGGACAACCCCAGAGAACCATTAAAGTGTGGGGAGTGTGGAGAACCTCACTTGAGGAGAAATTGTCCACACTTAATTTCCACAGCAAGAACTACAGTCCATAACGTGCAAGAATCTTCTACAGTAGGGGATATGGGTAGAATATTGCATAGAATTAATGCAGTTGTGGATGGTAGGCAAGCTGATAATCAATCCACTATCATGGAGGTTGAAGGTAAAATTCATGATAACCCCATTTCTATATTAATTGACCCAGGATCTAGTCTGAGTTATGATACTCATTGTTTAGTTGAATTAAACAAACTCAAGAAAGTAAAGCATGTTAAGTCTTGGTTAGTACAGTTACCCACAGGGACCAAAAGAAAAGTAACATATTTCATTCATGAATGTGAACTCAACATAGATGGTCAAAGTACAAAGTTAATTATGAACATTTTACCTTTGGGGTCTTATGATATAAATCATTGGAATGGACTGGTTAGAGAAACATAAAGTAATTTTGAACTGTTATGAAAAGTCACTTACTTACAGAGACGAAAACAACACAGTTAGCACAATACAAGGGATCAGAAAACCAGTTTAGGTTAGGCAGATATCAGCCATGCAGTTTAAGAAATGTATGAATAAGGGTTTCCAAGTTTATTCCGTTCAAGTAACTAATCTATTAGAAAAGGAAAATAGGCCCAGTCTAGAAGACTTTGCAGTCCTACATGGGTTTAAAGATGTATTTGTGGACAAAATACCAAAACTGCCTCCAAGAAGAGAGATAGATTTCTCTATGGATCTACTACCTGGAGATAGATTTCTCTATCGATCTACTACCTGGATCTGCCTCGGTATCTAAGGCACCTTATAGAGTGAGTTTACCCGAATTAACGGAGCTGAAAATTTAGCTGCAAGAACTATTATATAAAGAATATATTAGACCAAGTGTCTCACCTTGTGGAGCATTGGTTCTTTTATTTAAAAAGAAAGATGAGACTTTGAGGTTATGCATTGACTATCAACAACTAAACAAGATGACGATTAAAAATAAGTATCCTTTACCCAGAATTAACGACCTGTTTGACCAAATGGGAGGAGAAAATATCTTCTCTAAGTTAGATTTAAGGATTGTTTATCACCAAGTCAGAATAAAGGATGAAGATGTAAATAAAACAACATTTAGAACATGATATAGACACTATGAGTTTGTCGTAATTCTCTTTGGTCTTACTAATGCACCTGCAACCTTTATGTGTTTGATGAATAGTATATTCAGTCAATATTTGGATAAATTTGTATTGGTGTTTATCGATGATATTTTAGTTTACTCGAAAACAAAAGAAGAACATGAAGAACATCTGAAAATAATATTGCATACCTTAAGGAAACACAAGTTGTATGCGAAATTTGATAAGTGTGACTTCTACCAAAGAAGGATACAGTACCTAGGACACGTGATATTTGAAGAGCGTATTGTAGTTGATCTAGAGAAGATAAAATTCATTATGGAATGGACTATCCCCAAGGTTGTAGCAACCATTAGATCATTTATGGGAATTACCGGTTATTACTGCAGATTTATTGAAGGATTTTCTAAGATCTTGTATCCAATTACATCTCTAAAGAAAAAGGAAATAAGGTTTACTTGGTCACAAAAGTGTTAGGACAACTTTGATAAGCTAAAGGGAATGTTAATGGCAACACCTATACTAAGGGTAGAGGATCCTGATAAATACTTTATAATTTGCGTGGCTGCAAGCAAAGAAGGCTTGGGAGGTGTCCTAACACAACATGGACATGTCATCTGTTACGAATCACGTAAACTGAAATAACATGAATGAAATTACGTTGCACATGATTTGGATTTAGCAGCCGTAATTCATGCACTGAAAATTTGGTGACATTATTTAATGGGGAGAAAGTTTCTACTACTAACCAACTACAATGGTGTAAAGTTTTTATTTAGTCAACCAGATCTCAACGCAAGGCAAGTGAGGTGGCTAGCCTTTTTAAGTGAATTTGATTTTGAAGTAAGACACATCAAAGGAAAATAAAACAAAGTTGCAGATGCCCTAAGTCAGAGGATTAACTGACTTTTTGAGATAAGTATTAGCGAAGAAGAAAATGACATCAAACAAAGAATAAAATCTGCAAGCTGTAATGACGAGAAATACATCAAAACAACAATGAAATTACAAGAAAATGAAGAAAAATTATCTGAGTTTGGATAAAAATGGATTGCTAAGGTTCAAAAACAGGGTGTACATACCAAATTCTGTTGATTTAAAGTAAACAATTCTTGACGAATTGCACAAAAGGCCATATTCTGGTCATCGAGGATACCAAAAAATGATAATAGCCTTAATAAAATTATTTTATCGGCCAAACATGAAAAGTGAAACAGCTGAATACTTATCTAAATGCTTAGATTTTCAACAGGTAAAGGTTGAACATCAACATCCAGTTGGTCTGCTACAACCTCTACCTATACTAGAATGGCAGTGGGAGATTATCTTTTTGGACTTCATCACAGGTTTGCCTAAGACTCAAAAGAAAAATGACTCAATTATGGTAGTGATTGATAAACTTAGAAAATCTGCACATTTATACGTGTGAAATCTACTTATAAAGAAATTAATATCGATGCAATATTTATGAAAGAAATATTTAGATTGCATGGAATTCCTAGGATGGTGATTTCAAATAGAGATGTCAAATTTATGTCAAGTATTTTTTTGCATGATTAGATACTAACCTGAATTTAGGCACAAGCTACCATACACAAACGAATGAGCAAATCGAACGAACAAATCAAATTGTGGAAGACATGTTACGAATGTACGTGAGAATGAAACCACCTAAGTGGGAGGAGTACCTACACTTAGTTGAATTTGCTTACAATAATGGCTATCATACATCATCCAAGATGATTCCCTTAGAAGAATTATATGGAAGGAAATCCACAACTTTGATTAGCTGGGATAATCCAGTTGACAGACTTATGATGGGACCGGAAATGGTCCAGGAAATGGAGAAAATGGTAAAAAGGGTACAATAAAATTTAAAAGAGGCCTAAGAATGACAGAAAAGCTACGCAGATTTAAAAAGGAGACAGTAGGAATTTTAAATTGGGGATCATGTATATCTCAAATTCAAAGTAAGGAGAAACTCTCTAAATCTAGGAAATTGTTCAAAGTTGGCACCTAGGTTTTGTGGCCCCTTCAAGATTTTAACTCAAATTGGACCTGTGGTGTATCAACTTGCACTTCCTGCAAACTTAAAAGGTCATAATGTTTTTCATGTTTCCTTATTAAAAAATTATATTCATGATCCTACTCACATCATTGATTGGAACATGGTGTAGATGGAACCAGAAGGCGAGTTCGAAGAGGAACCTTTGCGCATTCTGAACAGGAAAGAAATAATACTATGGAACAGAGCCATCACCCAGGTAAAAGTGCAATGGAAACACTTTAGCCCTAAGGAGGCCACTTGGGAATTGGAGGAAGATTTGTAGAAATCTTATCCAACCCTATTCCGAGAGAGGAATGAACATTGAGGACAATGTTGTACTTAAGGGGGAGAGGATGTAATATCCCCAAAAATATTATAATATTAATTCTAAGTGTACTTGGGAATACATTTCCATTTTTGGAAAAAATTGGATTTGGAAATTATTTCCATTTATGGCAAATCCGAATTTGGAATTTTATTATTGTAATAATTTTTTTTGATGACCTTTGGGCCAAGATTTGACTTTCCCAACTAACTTATTTTATTTTGACACATGTAAAAGAAAAACTTTTTATAAATTAAATGTTGGAAGACAAATGGAACATCGAGGTTAAAAATAGGTGACCATGACTCCATGAGTGGGGAACAGATTTGAGTTACTTCAAGGCTTATTTTTACAAGTGGAAAATGTGGGATTTGCAAAGATGTGAATTTCCCAAGGAGGGAAGGAAATACCTAGGCACAAGATGCATATAAAAACAACATATGGAGGAGGCATGGCACTTCTTAGTATGTTGGAGAAAGAAAATCTATTTTTGTTGTTATGAGCACTCTGAGTGTCAGGCAAATGAATTTATGAGATGTGGATGGTCACTGTAGACGAAGAGGATCATTTCAGTTTTCCCTTATGGACTCATGGTCAAGCTAGGGGGTGAACAGGTCAAGTGAACTTGGTTGTTCTGTTCTATGGTTGGGTGGAACGTGGCTTTTCCATTTGTATCCGAGCATCAATTTTTCAAATATGTACATTGACTTGCATTCCTTGTCAATATTATGTTTGATTATTAATTGTTAGGAATGTGATGGTTATGTGATGATGGTGTATATATATATGTGTGTGTGTGTGTGTGCTCTCCTTGCAGAAATAACAGAACTATTGTATGTTCTATTAATCATTAAATAAGGGTTACCCATATATATAAATGATTGTATATACACATATATGTAATCATACATAAATAAATGAAAGAACCGTTGTATGATCCTACTGTTCATTAAACATGGTTATACATATATATAAATGACTGTATATAAACACATATGTATTCATACATAAAGAAATGATAGAATTGTTGTATGATCCTAGTGGTCATTTAGCATGGTTATATAGATATAACTGACTGTATATGCATACATATGTGTTCATGCATAAAGGAAAAATAGAACTGTTTCTATGTTCCTATTGACCATTGGTTTGTTTATCTTGAATTTCTATTCAGATCGGTATAACATCACAGAGAATATATAGAAAGAATAAAAGTTCGAATACAACTTTCATTACTACAAAAAATATAGTGGCGAACTCAAAGTATCTTACAAAATCAACCCTTGTATTCAATCGAGCATTGTTCAAAATATTACAGTATCATAGACCAAAGACTCCAAAATAACTTGTAATGTAAACAAAATTCTAAGAAGTACATAGAGAATACTGTTGTAATCGAAGTAAGGTAAGCCTAGATCAAAACTCGAATACCTTTCGAGAAAGAGGTGTCCTCGATTTGATTCTCTCGATTCCATAAACCTGCAAAAGGAGAAAAATTAGGGTTTTGAAATCTATGCTAGTATTTTTTCTTTCTATGGAATTTAAGTATAAAGAATAAGCTAAAACAATACTTAGCTTTAGTTCGGTGAAGAACCAGATCGCCACTTGTGCTTATGCGATAGCCTATCCACGATCCAAAAGGGAGAGGAGTGGACCCAAAATTGGCCGATGGGTACCCTCGCAAAACAAATCAGGGCCCCATCATTAATTTAGTGTAACTGTACATAAGTATTCATTTATAAAACAAAGAAAGTGAAAGTAAATAACTACCAATGAATATAGATTGTGCATAGGCTAAGAAAACAGAGTACATAATTTACAGAGAGTGTAATCTACAATTCCTACAAGGATTAAGACTGCTATCTATAATTATATAGAGCACAGTTACAAATACCCATAGAGGGTAAGAAATGCATTTACATACACAGAGAACAAATTACAGTTTACAAAGTATACATATATATATATATATATATATATATTACATAACGTAATTACGAATCCCCACAGAGGGTAAGAAATACATTTTCATACATAGAGAATGAATTATGATTTGAGAGAGTGTTTATATATATATATATATATATATTACACAGCTTAATTACGAATCCCCACAGAGGGTAAGAAATGTGTTGCATACACAGAGAATGATTTACGATTTACAGAGTGTTGATACATATATTTTACACAGCATAATCATGAATCCCCACAGAGGGTAAGTAACATTTTTGCATACATAGAGATTGAATTACGAGTTACACAGTGTTGATATGTATTTGACGCCGAGCGTAATCACGAATCCCCACCTTGGGTAAATAACGCTTTTGCATACTCATAGCATAAGTCACAATTTATACAGTGTTGATATATTCTACACAGAGCGTAATTATGGATCCCCACAAAGGGTAAACGATCCCCACAGAGTGTTAACATAGTGTACACAAAACTTAATTACAAATTTCATAGAGGCATTTACACTGTGATTTATAATTTTACACACGACGAAACCCACAAAACTTCCATAGAGGATTTATTCTACCCAGAATATAAATGGAGAGATTTCCCACAGAGGTTTAATATATATATATATATATATATATATATGCGTAAATGGTAAATATGAAAATCCCTACGAAGTTCGACAATAGACAAGTCGAGAAGGAGACAGAGTAAGGTTTGACCCTTAAAACATTTTGGGCAACGAAAGCACCATAACAAGCATGGAAAGAAGAACAATGGACAATCGAGGAAAAAGTAATAACCTCCAGACCCGAACCTACCTCCAGACCCAAACCTTAAACACAGAGTAACCTCGGGAGCGAAATTCCTAAGGTGGCGCAACGATAATACAATGCAAAACCTTAACAGAGAGAAATTTGGGAAGTCTCTTAAACACAGAATAACCTTCGGAGCTAAACGCCTAAGGTGGAACAACGATAACACGATGCAAAACCTTAACATAGAGCGAAATGGGGAGTGTGCCCATAGACATATCTTATATTACATTACATCAAACATAGTATTCTTTCACAGAGTTATTTTACTTACCTTGCACATAGGAGAACCATCCTCCCATCTTTTACTAGGGTTGAGCCCCCCAAGTCGTCGACCTTACGGGGGAAAATGTGAGCATATAGTGCAAAGGGAATTTTCGCATTTCACCGCAGAGACAAAGTGTTACAAGACCAGAGGGGTAAACAATGGATGATTGTTACCTCGGGGCCTCGCTAGAGGAGTAACGCATAGCCTACATTGGATGCGGTGGCTGAAGTGTCAAGACTGGGTGGTACAGTTCATGTCTCTCCATTAATGGAATAGCCATGGGTTAAATGCCTATGGGATTCGCACTCACATCCTCCATTAAAAAAAATTCAAACCAATTTATTGCTGAGTTCCAGTTCCAGTCAGGTAGGGTTACAATATTTACCTATGTACTGGTATATGCTCGCTACTCTATGCTAAGGGAAGACATCGTTGGTCCCAACACTTTAATCCTTATTATTAGTCCCTATCGGAAGGCCAAGGGCAGGGACTATAGCGATGAGTTCATCGCTGACTTTCAATTAGTTGAAGGTTGACTTCCAATTTTTTTTTAAAATGCTAATGTTTAACTTAGAAACTTTATATACATAATTTTTTTAATAAAAAGTTTATAAATTTGTCACAATTTGATTGGCTGGGAAGTTTGAAGTCTTATTGCCAGCTTCGCTTCTTCCCAGGCCAATTCTTACTACTTTGATAAATGCTTTCACTATACTTTGATAAATGCCATAAATGCCATTTATATATAAATGCTTTGATTGCGACAAGTGTCCCCTGCTACACAACATTGAATGCTGCGGCGGGTGGTGGATAGGCCGTCTGGACTCGGATATCCTCAGCCAACATTGGCGGTTGTAAGGCTCATACGAGCGTCAGTCATGGCTTGTCACAACATTCATTGCACTTACCATCCTTACTGTATTGATCAATATGGCTTTTCCTCTTCTCACGATGCACCGCCAGCGCTCAATAATCACAACCACGCAGGGGATGATGTTGAGGATGGAGAATTATCTATACTCGTTGGCAAAGAATCACTGTATACTCCTCAAACGGACTATGTCAAGAGGCTCGAGGTTAACAATGGCGATGCCAGAGCTCGCCAAAACGTTGTCTCCTGGATTTTGAAGGTAAAAAAGCTATCCATTCATCCAAAATCTCAATGCCCAAATCTAAAATCTTAACGTTGAATGCTTTGAACTTCTGTTAATGAATGCAGCGACATCGGCATAAGAGGCGGGGAGGCGGGGGCGCAGCTTCAGTCATGGGATCAAGTGCTCGACAACGCCACTCCCTCCACTTCACCGCCCTATTGGGACACTGACGATGACGACTCTGGTAAGTTAAGTGTTCCTTCTTCTCCTGTCTTTCTTCAGATCCCTTGCACTTTAAACATTTATTCATTCCCACTGTCGTTAAATAAATGAGCAGGGTTTCCATACAAAAAATTCATTCTCATTTATTTATCCGAGATAGTATGTATGGATGTAGAAGCATCTATTTTTCTCTATTTATCTCCCATGATAACTGAAAAATAATGTTTAGTATATATATA
>SNQJ01S0250997.1:0-12832 GCA_010110895.2 Picea sitchensis | reverse complement strand
TGTGTTTGGATCTGTAGGATTCACAGTAAGGTCTATATCACCTAATTGTTCTCTGACTTCAGAGAAGTCTAAAGGTTGACCCCACGGGCGATTTGGTTGCCTAAGACTAGCAAAGGCTTTATGTGATTTAATAAAAGATTCTCTAAAAATTTCTTGTATATCACCACCTGTAGGATTAGGAGTTGCTGGCTCAACTGTGATCTGCGGATCTTCGGTTGAAGTAGTTGCTGTTTGAGGGGGGATACTATTGAATGAACGACTTCTAGTCACTATAGGGGAGAGATTAGGGGGTGGAGGAGTCTTGCGACCACCTCGTGCCATTAATTAAGTTCAGTCCCTCCTTCTAGCGCCATTTGTTGACGGGCGAAATTGACCGTCCGTCAATTGGGAGAGTGGAACCGGTCCGGGGTTGTCTAAATAACCCAAGCCATTTGGAATGGACCACCCTGATGAGTTTAACGGCTCCGCTGACCGCTCTAAGGTCTTCTATGAAAACCAAAGAGAGAATTGATCTGAGCTAAGTAATCTAAACAAACTAACACTAAATAAAACAAACTAAACTATAATTGAATACAAGAAACTAACTAAAATAAAGGAAACTAGAAACTAATAAAGAAAAGAAAAGGAACTAATATACTAAATACTAATTATTCTATACAATCCATTGATTACTATTGTAATAACTCAAATCAACTATCTAATTATCAGCTATAATATTTCTTATTCACAAATGTACACTATGAACAATCTACAGATTTGATTAAAACCTGCAAAACTCATGTATATTCTGCCCTAAGACAACCAAGAATCTCTTTTTGATTTTTATATTTATGAAAAGGAAATAAACATTACTGAAATTAAACAATCTAATATAATTACTGAAATTAAACAATTTAATATAAATCTAACTAAGATTATATCTAAATTAAACTACTTGATCGAAATAGTAAACAACAAACTAATTGACCTGGAAACGCTCCAAGTCTGCCCTGTGTATGATGACTTCTTAAGCTGGTTGGAGGAAGAAATTCACACCGTTTAGTCCTTAATCTTCTCGTAAACGATCAGCTATGATTCTCCTTGAAGTGTTTTACAGGACAAACAAGACATAAAATAAAATCATAACAATCTTATGATTATAAATTCCTGCAATAAGGGAAACCTGTTATGCAGAAAACTTATATATAACAATTCAATCTATGAAGAAGACAAAGCTATCATTCACAAAATGAATCAACAACTGTTATGTCTTTTATCTATTTGGAAGAGACAAGATATGGATAACAATAATAATATTATATCATTTTAATTTGATTTAGATAGCTAAAGTAATCATAAACCATAAACAAAGTGATATACAAAACTTGAAACAAAGTGTTGATATATTGAGAAGCTAAAGCTATGACAAAACATCAATTCTGCTCTAGTTTGTAATAGAAGTACATATCCTTGTTCTCCCACGAATGAGGATGATGATTATTACAAAAATCATAAGTATATATAGGTTTCTTCACAGGGTAAAACATCCCTGTGGATAATTCTCAAACAGTTTTACATAATCAGGGAGATATCCCAAAATCACCTAAACTAAGGAAATAAAATGCAAGTGAAATCCTCAAGATATCCTCCAACTGCTCATAAACTCAATTGCAATTCGAATTTACCTACAATAGAACACAAAGATCAAATTAGAAAGATATTTGAGTGACAAAATACAAAAAAAATGATCCTATAGACTTAGCTACAGAATCATCTGATTCTGTAGCTAGTTAAAAATAGCAAACAGGATCAGATAGCAATCAAATAAAATCTTAAAAGAAATCAAATCCAATTTAATTTTCTTTTCATCATCAAAACGAATTAATAATAATTCAAGTGAAATTATCATTTAGATTAAACAATATCAAAAAAATGCAATCAAAACAGAGTACAAAATGCTCTGTTTTTAGTCACCATAAGACATGGTCAAACTTTTGACAGGCCTATTTTGTATCAAACAAAATTAAGCATTGATTCAAGTCATATGAGATACGATGTAATCGTAATCCACAACCATAATCGAACATCATTGATAACCGTAACCTGGGCAGCAATCAAATGAAATAGGGTATGGGTTAATTATAGAACAAATTCATCATCCTGGGCATGATCACTTTTTGTTTCGCAAATCCATTCGTAACTAAAAATACACTGTCATTCCAATTCAAAATAGAACAGGGTCGATTTAATCAACGGGCCACATCGAATTTGACTGGCTGGGCTTCACATGACTGTTACGATTTGTATCAACTCACGATTTGGCAAAACCCTTTTTTAAACATAATCCAAATCGTATCCGGGTTGGTCAAAGTCATACTCCAATAAAATTGTAACAGACAACCATCGTTTATGTGCATCATAACCAAATCGAATCAAAACATAGATCCTGTTTCAAAATTTGAAATGCAAAACGGCTTGACTATAATAGATGTAACAGAGAATTCAATCGTAACTAATTTTAAAACAATCAAATCCAGAATATGATTACTAGAATCAAAACCAAATCCAATAACAAAGTTCGATTTATCAAAACAAATCATATATAGCAGTGCATGTTTATGTAACAGAGCAGGTCAATAATGTACACAGAGTTTATGAATGTGCCATATAAATGGGTGAAAGTTATACCAGCGCGGTTTCTGAGCCTATGTCAATTTCGAATTGACAATTGCTGTAGCCGACTCGACATTTTTGAACAGAATTGAACCAGTAGTTCGCTTCTTTTTGTTAGTGGGTTGCCCTTTGATGTTCTGACCGGTGAGTTTTTCCACTTGGTCTTCCAAAGCATGGATTCTGGATTGCAACATCGGCACATCTAGGTAGTACCTCCACACTGATCGCATGGCGGAACAACTGATTGAGCAGCAAAGGGTTTCGATGAGTCACCGAGGGTTCCGCTAGGTAGTTCAATGCCAGGAAAATTAGGATCATCCTGCAGACAAGGTGGTAAATTCTTGACAAAGTCATAAGGAGGTTTGTAACACAAGCCTTCTGAGTAAGGATACTCGTTTGCGAGAAACCGTTCAATCTCTGAATCAGAATCTTCACTGACCATGATAGGCTCAGGATTGGCAGGGGTTCTAGGTTTATTTCTCGCCATGCGAGAGATTAACCGAGCATTTTTCTTGCCTTTAGAATTAGCACCAGCTTTAGTTTTAGGCTTATTGGCTGTGGGCTTAGCAATTTCGACCTGTTTGGTCATAGACATGGGCAAGTTCGTAGGTGGGTCGGGTAGAGGTTTGGGTAGCAAAACATTGTAAGGTACAGGGGGGATAGGTTTGCTTTTGCTCACCACAGGTTTATCAACCTGTGGTGGGCTTGATTCTTCAAATCCATTACGACTGAGAAAATCACTCCAACTATCATGACGTAACCCCAACTCATAAACCATAATCATTTTAATTAACCCCAAATGGAAGAGACTGGTATCGGTCTGGCTGCGCTTGTACCTCTTCGCCATCTTAAACAGACTTCTATGAAGGTAGTGAGGCATATTGAGTTCAAAACCCATACAAACCATCAATAGACGAAGGTGAAACAAGAAAACGAACCCGTACCTGCCCTCGCAAGTAATGAATTGCTTGATTATCATTAGCAGGTCGTGCCAGCACTGTTTTAACATTTTTGCAGGCCATCCTTTGTCACAGGGTTTCACCATTCGAGATTGGAAGAGCAATGTCCACGAGACATCTTCCAATTTACAATTCTTCGACCACTTCTGTCCTGTAGCAGGCAGACTGGTTTCCGAGCTAAGAAATTGCTCATTAATCTCCAGTTGCACATCTCCAATTTTGGCTCGGAAGCCATTGAATGATAACGCAAATTGCCAAGCCACGATAGGGTTATAACCATCGAATTTCCTTATGAATGGGAGCCACCCGAATTTCTCCAAGTCGCTACAAGTGCCATCAAACATCAGCAGTGCTTGGCAACCCTTGGGCTCGGCCCTTACGACAGGAGCCATGGCTTTTGTGCATGGTAGGGTTTGGTTTGAACAATACAAAACGTAGGAGAAAAATGATAGGGCTTAACAGCTACAAGCGCTCAAAGGGGAATGAATCAATGTAATGCGTGCGAAGGTGGTGGGATTACCACTGCCATGCAGTGTATTTATGGCTAGGTACAACGTTGTTCCATCAGTAATCATAATGTTTAAAACACATTAATCGGCCAACCCAAATCGGTGTATAACCATATCAACATGCCATCAATCAAATGTAGAACCAAAACCATATGTTATATTCACGCGCCAAGTGTATAGTTCAATCCAACATGAAATCTAACATTAACCAACGCACCATCGTATTAATCATTAAATAAAAAACAAACGTTTAAACCAATGTTAATCCAACCATGCCAATGTATAGTTTGAAACTATGATCGTTCAATGTAAAATCAAACTCACAAAACAATGCACCAAGCAACGATTCAAACTATAAAATCGAAATCCAAAAGATTAATCAATGCGCCTTTGTAGAACTCAAACCATTGCCATTTCATATCAAATCAAACTTATAATATTACCGATGCATTTGTTGCATAGTCAAATGTTTATATTTCAAAGTTTTTAGAACATTGCAACAAAAGATCTCATATAATCAATAAGTCAAGAGCTCATAGAAATAAGGATCATAGCATATAAGACCAAAATCAATCATAACCCTTATAGGATCAAATGTAGCCAATAAATTTTCATGCTCAATGGCTTATTAATCGATTTGCACAATCAAAATGAAATGGACATAGTTTGAAAAGATCATTCCAGCCACTTAATAACAAACAAAGGGTAGGTGCTTTCCATAATATTGATGAGAAGATGATAACAGTCCAAATAACGATGGAGGAGTTTTCACACTTTTAGTTGTGAAAACTGAATCGAAAACAAATTGCAATTGTCGCAAGAAATAGATAAATGTCTAGTTGCAAAATGCGACTATGACTTGTCATTTAGAAGACAATAGGTGTAGGCAGCTTTTTAGGGTAATTAAAAAAAAAAATTAATTGGCTGCCAACACAGTCTGATCATCAATATTATCAAGTCCATGACCGATGAGCTGTCAAAGACCTCTGGGTAGTGCATTCGTACACTCATATTACACTCCTACCCAAGTTTTGGAAGATTTTTAAGTTGTTGGTCGAGCTCTGAAGTCCAACCATCAGGTCGAATCAGCTTTTGGAAGATGGATACTCTATATGTATATCTTTCTGATTTCGAGATGTATCTCTGCTGTGTATTATTCGCGGCTACTCTTTATAGTTATTTGACATGGATATACAGTGTATTTGATTGGTAGCCATGGTTCTATTTTATCCTGAGCATGGGTATGCCCACCTTGGTGAGACATTTGTTATTTTGCAGATGAGACCTCCTGGTTCCTTATCCTTGGGCTCAATTGTTCATCACATCAGTAAATATTGGTAATGTATTTTGTCCATCAGATTCTCTTTTGACCTCACACATTAGGGGGCATTTGTTATAACCCTAAATTTCACCACACATGCTTACCTGGCATCAGGCCAACTCATATCCCTTCTTTGCCAAAAAATTGTTGAACAACTCTTTGAAAATCCTCTTGTGTCAAGGCCCATGCACCCTAACCCATTACTGCATGCGTGTACATGATGGATGACTCACAACAACCCGCGTGTACCTAACAACGCACGAAAAAAGGAAAGTTGCCGACAGAACAAAAAGATATGGGTCAGTTAACTGAAACTCTTGGCCATGCATGGCTGAGGGTTCATCCAAAACCCTAGCTCCTTCTAGCCTATAAAAGAAGGTGTAGGGGTACCATTTGGAGGAGGAAAAAATATAGTGAAGAAACTCTGCCCATTTACATAATCCATTGTCCCAACCCTTTAGCCTTTCCTCATGCCAAAGGAGATTTAATGCAAAGCAATTGAAGGACAGAAGAAGAGGAGCCCAGGATCAGGTTCAAGGAGTGGTAGCTGGTCTCAACTTTTGTAAGTTGATTCACTTTCAGTAATAAAAATAATTATTTTCCCGTCCCAATGCATGAATTATCTATGGTTTGATTAATTTATGCTTTATTTATAACCCTTGAGTATAGAAGTAGCATGCATGCATAGTTGTTGTTTGTATTCAGTGCAGGTTATCTTTGGAAGGAGTAGCACAAGCAAGTAGTCGAGCACAATGGAGGATCTACATCGAACACCTGTAATAAGGTAGGTGGTCCTTTTCCTTACATTTACTGAGAAAAAGGGATTTAAATCTTGGGATGTAGGTAAAAAAGTAGTTTCTATTCGGTCAAATCTGCATGCAAGTCTGACCCTAGTTTGCTAGTCCGTAGGGTGTTTTTCCCAACAACAAGGAGCTAAAAAAAGAAATGACCCAGTCCGACAAGAGCCAGTAAAAAACCAATGGGTGAAGAAGAAGACCAAACTAAGGAAGCAGTTCGATGTGCAGAATGAGAATGAGATATTTAAACAAGCTAGACAGGAATTTTAGAAGGACGACATTGCGCTGAATTCAACTGCGCAGCAAATCAAGGAAGAACCATAGTATGATATGCCTCCATTATTGGATCATACCAACAAAATGCAACCCATGGGACAAGTAATCACATTCAAAGTCTTTTTGCAATCATGTGTAAAAGTATTCAATGGTCCATCATCTATCAAAATAATGCAAAACATATTAAAAATATGTAGTATAGATACAAAAGGAAAACTAGAACAAAACAAAGTCAATCACCTACATACAAGGATAAGAAGAAGTAGGGAGTTCATATTGAATGCCAACATCAAATATTTCAACATGGGAGATATCATGCTAGATCTAGGATATGAAGTTAATGTATTACCAAAGAAGACATGGCAATGTATGGGAGAACCCACATTAGGATATTCACCTGTGCAACTGAAACTAGAAAACCAACAAGGAGTCCTACCAATTGGTAGACTGAAGGAGTGACAGTATACCTGGATGGAGTGTTCACTAAAGAAGGCTTTGAAGTGATTGAAATAGTTGATGACACAACACCATATCCAATGTTTCTTGGTTTGGATTGGGCATTTGACAACCATGCCATAATCAATTTGAAGACATGAAAAATGACATTTGAGTCAGGTGAATACAGGGGCATCGCGCCATTAGACCCATCAAAAGGTGAAAGGTTGGTAGAACCCACTTTCTTAGACTTAGAGGAAATCAGACAATTGTACGGAACAATTGCGTGTGATGAGGATTACGTGAACCCAACTATAGATGAGATACTCAGTTGGCAGAGAATTACTTCATGTGCGATAGACTCAGATACCTATTTAGAGAACTAGCAACAAAGGCTACATGAAGTTTCCATGAGAAGATGTGCACAAATAGACCGCGTAGTAAGATGGGTAGGCACAGAGATAAGGGAACCACCCAGTTTCCACATAGTAAAGGATCTAGAAGTATTCTTGGCACAATACGAAGATAAAGTTGTAGAAAATTAGATACTCTTTTCACTTGATATATCACTCAAGGAAACACCTTCAAAATGGTGGGGCGCACACAAAGAGACAATAACAGATTGGTACCAATGTAAGCGGTTACTGCGCATAATGTTTGGCATAGAATAGAAAAACAACAAGAAGCATAAGTATGATGGGTAGGAGGAACAAGTGGAACACTTGGAGAAGTGTAGAATGCTATGGAAAATGACACCCCTAGAAGAATGGCCTCATCATTGCATACACACTCTAGAGGGAATACCATCGAACTAGTATACAGACTAGGAACTGTGACCTGGATGGTATTGCAACAACATTTTACAGTCACTTTTCATTCGATCATGAGAACCCCAACATATATACAACTCTTAAATAGATAAGAGGGGTGATATTCATCAAGGAACCAAAAATCAAACTCACAATAGAAGAACAAAAATGGAACAAATAGACAGTCAAAGAACTATTGTCATGTTACCATGTACAGGAGGAAGCACTAGAAGAAGATGATCTGCGCAATATTTAGATCAAGGAAGTAGGAGGAGAAAGAGAATTGGAGGGTCCACCTATAGAATCAGAATTCATTGTTGCGTTGGTCAAGGTAAAGACAGTCAACATTGGGACAATTGAGAATCCCAAAATGGTCAACATTGGAGATTACTGGGATGAGCAAATAGTAGAAATCATAATAGAGTTATTGCGCGAGTACAACGACCTGTTTCCCACAACATTTACAGAGATGAAGGGTATAGAAAGAGATCTAGGAGAAATGAAGATACCACTCAAAGATGAAGCGAGACCGATTAGACAACAACCATACAGATTGAACCCAATATATAAGCAGAAATTCAAAGCCAAGATCGATAGGATGCTCGAAGCTAGAATCATAGAACCAGTGGAAGAATAGTAATGGATAAGCCCAATGGTAGTTCATGAGAAACAACGAGGGATAAGGATATGCTTCTACTTGAGGAAGTTGAATGATGCATGCCTACATGACCCATTCCCTACAACTTTCACGGATGAAGTGGGAGAACGTAGGAGCACACGAAGTTTACTCATTCACTGATGGATTCTCAGGCTACCACCGGATCAGTATAACACAGGAAGAAAGATAGAAGACCACGTTTTCTATAGAATGGGGATCCTACTAGTGCATAGTCATGTCGTTTGGACTGAATAATGTACCAACAATATTTTCCAAAGTAGTCATCATTGCATTTAAGAAATTCATCCACCAGTTTCTAGAGGTATACTTGGATGATTGGAAAGTCTATAGTTTGTTGAAAGACCATGTAGAGGTCTTATGGATGATGTTCGAAAGATGTAGGCAGTGCCAGATATCATTAAACATAAAAAAATGTATATTCGGAACAACATTTGGGATACTATTGGGGCATATAGTATGCAAACAAGGTTTAATAGTAGATCCAACAAAGATTGTAGTAATTCTTATCTTGCCACCACCAAAAAGCGTCCGTCAACTAAGAGCAACATTGGGACACACACGATACTACATAATGTTTATCGAAGTGTACGCGTAGATTACCGCACCAATGGAGAAAATGTTAAGAAAAGATAAAAAAAAAATCGTGGAATGACGATTGTCAACACAATATAGATACACTGAAAGAAAATATGGTCACCATGCCAATACTAGTATTTCCAGACTAGGAAAATACATTCCACGTACATGTAGATGCATCAGCCATAACACTTGGAGCTATATTGGCGCAGCTAGGAGTGGGAGATTTTGATCACCCTATAGAATTTGCGAGCATAAATCTATCAGAATCAGAACAGAACTATAACACCATAGAGAGGGAAGGCCTAGCTATGCTCTAGCTATTCTCTATGCACTATAGAAATTATGACATTACTTATTGGGAAAACATTTTAACAAGTTCATAAATCACTCAACACTTAAATACCTAGTCAACAAGCTAGTGCTGGGGAGGAGAATATTTCGATGGTTACTACTGTTTCAAGAATTTGATTTTGAATTAATAATCAAGATAGGAAAATTGAATGCAGGACCTAACCACCTATCAAGGGTCACAAACGGAGAAGAACCTACAAATTTAGAGGACAGCTTCCCGAATGCACAGTTATTTTCAGTCCAGATCGTTGATGAATACTTTGAAGATATCATTCAGTACTTGAGCATGGGTGATGTGTCACAGGAATATAAAACCACACAAAAGAAAAACCTGGTAGTCCAGGCTGCAAACTATCAACTAGTCGCAGGACACTTCTACAAAATGGGTGCAAATAACATCTTGTGAAGATATGTGTTAGAACATGAAATACCAAGAGTTTTAGTAGAATCCCATGAGGGAGTAGTACGAGGACATTACGCAGGAAAATCTATCACGCAAAAGGTATTCTGCGCAAGACTATGGTGGACGACCATTCACAAAGACTTGAAGGAGTACTGCCACAGATGATATGCCTATCAAAGGGTTGGTAAACCCAACAAAAGGTACGAGATTCCATTACAACCATAGGTAACATTGAAGGAATTCAATAAATGGGAAATACACTTTGTAGGACCAATCAAACCACCATTGAAAATAACAAGAGCAAGGTACATTATCATCGCAACAAAAACCTAACAAGATGGGCGGAAGAAGCACCAGTGAAGGATTGTAGCATAGAAACAACACATTTTCTATTTGAACAAGTAATCACTAGATTTGGATGCTCAAGAGTTTTGATGAGTGACCAAGGCATGAACTTCATTAACAACACTATCAACGTTATGACAGAATATTTTGAAACCCATCATAAGAATATCACACCATATCACCCACAGGAAAATGGCACAGTAGAAGCATTTAACAAAATCCTTGAGAATGCACTGACAGAGATTTGTAATGTCAACAGGGATGATTGGGACCTCAAAATACCAACAGTATTGTCGGCTAGGGGACCACATGCAAGAATTTGACAGGGCACATGCCATTTAAACTGGTATATGGCCAAGAGGCAGTGGTGCCATTAGAATTTATGGTCCCAATTTATGCGTAACAACAATTACAGACATGACAGAATGAGGCGAAGTATAAGAGAGACTAAATCAGTTGATGACCATGGAGGAAGATCAGATACTAGTAGGATTCCACCAAAAAGTTCGGAAAGTAAGGGACAAAGCTTGTCATGACAGACACATCAAGAAGAAAACTTTCAAGGAAGGAGATTTAGTGTTGATGTATGACAACAAATCCATTCAACACCCAAGAAAACTCAGAATGCACTGGTTAGGACCGTACAAAGTAAAAATTGTCACAGATGGGGGAGATGTATAGTTGAAAGACTTAACAGGCGTAGAACTCAGAGGGATGATCAACAGGATCCTACTAAAGATGTACAAGGATAGTAAACCATCCACAACTTGAAAGTCACCACGCAGGAAAAAAAATAGGATATTAAACGATGCCAACAAAGGTACAATGCACAGAAAGGAGAAGGGGCAGGCACAATTAGCAATACAAACCTGAAAAATACAAGTCCAATGGCCAGATCAAAATGGAAATGAGTGGTAAAAGGAAAGATGGAAAAAGAAGTATTAAGCAACGAAGGTATGCAAAATTGAATGTTGGAAAGGACCGACAGGACACAACATTAATCGTGCCAACTGGATACAACAAAGGAGAGTAATGGAAAGTATGAAGGTATCAAAGTTTCATTTAATCCATAATAAAGGTAGTGTCTTCGACAAGCTTCATACGATGCCGATACAAAGCATGGACATGGGAGAAAACAACTTATTGCGAGACTCGAAAAGACACAGAGCGATAGAGCCTACAAAGAACAGAGAGAAGTCCATAGAGGTTACAAAGACCATTTAACTCAGTGAACGATTGACATCCACCACCATGGAACCACCCAAGTAAGTAGAACCAATACAGAATGCTAGACAATCTAGAGTTATAACTAGGGCACATGTACAATCGTAGGAAAGCGAACAAGAGCCACCAGAGGTCGTCAATGTTGGCGAAATCCCATCACTAGATACGACACTGATTAACCCCACACCCGTGGAAGAATAAACCCAAAAGAAAACACCCGAGGGAATGAACATGGATATGCCGACAAAGGACCAAGAGAAACAAAACTAGGGCACATAAAATCTAGCACAACCAGAGAACCTTGAAGGAGCTCCAAGGGTTAATGGGATGACTACAAATCAAGAAGCAGCAGTCGAGCCAAATGAATCTCAAAAAACCATGTTAGACCACCCATAGGAAGGAGTAGTGGAAGATTTCATGGGATGGCCAAAAAAGTATGTCAAAGAACGAACGATGGAGGTGTAGATTTTAACCTTTTACAATATTTACTACAAACAGATTTTCAGTAAAGAACAAGAAAGATACAATGGAAAATACAAACATTACACAGATATTTTTCACCTGGAAACCCAAACAGGGAAAACCAACATATTTTATATTCATTCATTGTGATACATTATTTACAATACAATATACATATAGGAGACAATGGCATCCTAAACCCTAACCCAATGACTTGGATTAGTTCAAAACCCTAATTCCTTAACTAGAAATAGAAAAACATTGACAAAGAAACCATGTGCCGAAAAACCACCAAAACTGTGTGACACATTTCCCAAGGAAGAAATTGTTTTCTCAAGGGCGCTACCCCCGAACCCCTCGTGAGGAGAATTCACACCCCATCAAACCCCCTTGCACACCTAGCGCATACGCTCAGACACTACTACTCGTGAAAAGAATATAAAACATACCCAACAGGAGGTTGGAACCTCGATTCAACCACTACTAAAAAAGGACAAGCAACAGGTACCTAGGTCACCATGCAAGAAACTCGTCACAACCATTGTTTTGTCACATATACCAGAAGGGGTATGGTTGAAATCAGACTTGCTAGGTTATGTTGAGAAGCTAAAATACTCGGACCATGATGTAACTATTGACGAACAAATTTGAGTTGTCGTCAACTGGAAGAATAGATCCGGTCCGGGGTTGTCTAAATAACCCAAGCCATTTGGTGTAACCTATTTTGACGGGTCTAATGGCTCCATTGGCCAACTAAAGTCCTAAAAATAATAAAAGAAATGAAACTAATCTAAAATCTATGATTCTAACAAATGATATAGTATTGACTTATGTTTATTAAAAATAAATGTGAATATAAACAATATATATACAGGTTAAAAGGTTTGCATGAAATCTTGCGAAAATGATTGTTTGATAAGGTTTCTGAATCAAATATGAACAACAGTTTTTTTTTTAAAGATATTAAACAAATAAATACTAAATGAATACGATTGAAATAGTGACACAAAAACAGTGAAAGATAATTAATG
>SNQJ01S0250995.1:0-12833 GCA_010110895.2 Picea sitchensis | reverse complement strand
GTGTAGATTCAAAACAACCCACATGCATGGCTAGTCATTCCCAAGACAACCCACACACATTGAGTACTCCTGAAACGAGTAACTCAACCCAGCAAGAGGAAGAACATTTATTCCCTGATATACCTTAGGCTCTTCTTCACGAGGAATTGAACCAATTCAGAAGAATCACAAGAGCTTACGCTCGACAAATCGGTGTGTTTCCCTTAGCTCCGTTACTTCCTCAAAGAAAACAAATAAGCAAACAAGTGGACGAGTCCCTCGACCGGGTTTTTGTACACACAGTATAATACTTGATAGATTTCTCCCTCACTGAAATCGAACATCCTCTTAATCTAATCCTCGAAACACCAGCCGACAACTGCTCTGAACCTGACGGTTTTTCCGACGAGGAAGGGTTTAACTCATAACGCTTAGTTTCGGGATCGGAAGACATGGACGATAACAATGATCATAATGAAGAAAGGGGAAACCCACCTCAGAATAATCAACCTTAGTTGGCCATATATGCTTTGGACATCCCTAGACGAGTACATAACATTCCCCGACATCTAGAAAAGTTACTCCCTAAATTTGACCCTGAAACCTCAGGATTGCCTAAAGACCATATCAAAAAATTCATACTAGTTATCATACTGATGAATGTTCGACATGAAGACATAGTATGCAGGATTTTTCCCTACACTTTCAAGAATTCGGCCCCCACGTGGTATTTTAACTTACATGTAGGATCCATAACTAGTTGGATGAAGTTTCAAAAGGATTTTCTAGACAAATTTGCAGAAGAAACCACTACAGGAGCTTTGATGGCCGAGTTGTTCGCCGCCACCATGAGTTCACAGGAGAAGGTTAAAGACTTCAATCAAATATTCACCACTATCTTAAACAAATTCCAACCCGAAGCTAAACCCACTCAGGAGTTGCAAATTGAAGTATATGCTAATGCTCTCCCAACTTCTATCTCCATGTTTGTGAAGAGGGTTGCCAAAGCAACCTTAGCTGAGAATTTTGAATAAGCCAAAACAATAGAGTTCCAAATGAAGGGATGTAAAGAAGGCTAGGTCTCATTAGTTAAAAAATAAGTTCAACCTCCTCCCAGGAGAGGACTACTATTGACTAGACCCCCAGGAAAACAAACAAAACAAGGTCCCGAAAAGGGAAGTGGGGACATAGAATACCTATAACGCATGGTCAAAAAAATGTCAAATGAAATCATATACATGAAAAGAAATGTAGGGGAATGAAACCAAGGCCATAGGCGCTATAAAACGTTTTTCAAAAGGAATCCACCATTTAAAGCAATTGAACCTCCCATAGCCAACTTAAACATTGATCTAGGAAACGTAACTTCTGACTCTTTCTATACGTATCACCAAGAGAAACACTCTGAAAGAGACTGCCCAAAATGGGTGCATGCCATGAATTTTATGGTCGACCGGTTTCTAGATGAAGTTTCCCTAACCGAAAAATCAAGCAGATCAATTATGAATATTGTTGATAAAGAAGAATTTGATCCACCAGAAGAAACAACCATGCTCATATGGGATCTTGACCTACCAATGCCTCTCGATGACCTATTTGAGGTTCAAGAACCACCCGCAGAGGTCTTGGTTGTGCAAACACGAAGTAGGGGTCAACATGTCTCAAACGATCTTACTACTGCCCAAACTTCGGGAGGAAGACGAGCTCTCGATCACCCGAAAGCGCCTTTTGTTCCCCGAAGAAATATTATAAACATCCATACACGAGAATCGCCCAAGCTAGACTACAACATAGTAGAAGACTTGAAAAAGTTGAAAGCAAACATATTGGTCATGGAAATATGTAGAATCCCTCAACAAAAGGACTTTATGTTACAAGCATTTAGAGTAGAAAATCCTACAACAAGCACTAACCAAGGAGAAAGTCTAACTCCCACAAATCTAAGGAATAAACCAACTGTGAACGCTTTCTCTGAAGATAAGAAGGGAAAACCTTTTGTCCCACCGTTCCTTTTGACATTTGAAGCCTTCAACATAAACCTCCATAATTGTTTGGTTGACTCGGGAGCATCCTCTAATGTTATTCCATTGTCTATTTGCAAAAAATTAAACACAGTCCCAATCAAAAGCGATAAACATGTAATATAGCTAGACAGAACCCAGGTAAAGGTCATGGGAGAGCTCAAAGATGTAATGATCATAATAGTGACACACCCTAAATTTGTGCAAGTGATTGACCACATTGTAGTAGATATCCTAGAATCTTATGGATTGTTATTAAGTCGAGATTGGTCTGAGAAATTAAATGGATACTTTAGTATAGACTGGGCTCACCTTTGGCTACCATTAAAGGGACACACGAATATGATCAAGATCGATAGGGAAAGATATCTAAAACATATTTTCATTGACTTAGAAACCCTCAATGAACCCTCATCAATAGATTTCCCTGTGCTAGGAAATTATTCATGTGACTTCGATTTCGGGAATTTCTCCCCCCTCTCATATGATGTCCCTCTTACTCAAAACTTTGAAATGATTTTTCAAGAAAAATTGTCGACGACGACAGAGGAAACCCTCTTTTGTCAAGAACCTGCGTTAGAAATCATAGAACAAACATGAGGAAAGGATGAAAGTGATGAGAAGGGGAAGATGATAGGTTTTTCCCACAAGTTTGGACCTTATACTTTGATGGATCTAAATTGCAAGAAGGGTCATGGGTAAGGTGCATCCTCATTGATCCAAAAGGTAAACAACATTTCCTATCCTGTAGACTAGAATTCGAATGCACAAACAATACCATCGAGTGTGAAGCTATAGTACAAGGGCTAAAGAAAGCCATAGAATTAAACGTTAAAGAATTGAATGTTTTCGGAGATTCTGAAATCATCGTTAGACAAGTAAGGAACACTATACATTGTAATTCTTTGCACCTGAAGAATTACCAATAGGAAGTGCACAGGCTAATAGAGCATTTTGAAGCCTTCAACATTACGACGATCCCTAGAACAAAGAGTGTTCTTGTTGATTCTCTGGCCACCGCTGCCTCAACACTATCACCTCTAGAAGACTATGAAGCCTCTCGGTTCACTATGGATCTTCTCTACAAACTGTCGGTGCCCAACAATATTTCTAATTGGAAGGTCTTTGAAGGAGATGAACAAATCATAAACTTTTTGACCAATCAGGATAATTTTAGAGACTTGGATATTGGCGATGAAGTATTCCAAGATCAATTAGTAGAAATTGATCCTCATACAGATCAATCGACTGAAAAACTAAGGTATCACACGGTACCGAAAGGGGTAGCTAATTTAGAAAACCTTTTTGACTTAAGAGAAAGATTCAAAGGGTCAACCAACATAAAGACGGGGAGTTCCTGTCCCACGCATGAAACTATAAATCTAGGAACCCCTGAAAACCCCAAGAATATAAATCTCGAAAAGACAATATATAAAGAGGAAAGGAAGTCATATCTCAAACTTTTCAGACAATATCAAGATGTTTTTTCTTGGTCCCACCGAGATCTGAAAACTTACGATACTCGTATCATTCAACACACTATCCCATTAAAACATAAAGTGAAACCCTTCCAACAGAAGCTCTGGAAGTACCATCCATCCCTGGAACCTCTCATGTGTCAAGAATTAAAGAAACTATTAAATGCCAAAATTATCTTCCAGGTTAGACACTCTACATGGGTAGAAAATTTGGTTCATGTGAGGAAAAATTCTGGGGAGATTTGCCTATGCATAGATTTCAAAAACCTCAGTAGAGCTTCAGAAAAAGGATAACTACTCAGTCCCACCAATGGAGAAACTCTTGCAGACCATGTCGGGCTCTAATATTTTCTCCCTGCTGGACGATTTTTCAGGTTACAACCAAGTTCTAGTCTCAGAGGAAGACTGTTTGAAAACTACCTTCTAAATCAAGTGGGTAACCTTTGCTTATAAATGTATGCCCTTTGGGTTAATCAACGCAGGTTCAACCTTCCAGAGGGCCATGGACGTATATTTTCAAGGACTAATCAAAAAATGTGTAGTACTCTATTTGGATGACGTGACTGTGTATTCAAAGAACAGAGAAGATCACATCCAACATTTAACCCAGATTTTCGAAAGGTGTAGGAAATACGGTATATCCTTAAACCCTAAGAAAACTATTTTTGGTGTCGAGGAAGGTAAGTTGTTAGGCCACATTATATCTCAAGCAGGCCTTCACATAGACCCATAACGGATTAGGTATATAGCTCAGCTTCCATTAGCCCACCACAAAAAGACTATGCAATCGTTCTTCGGGAAAATCAATTTTGTAAGAAAATTCACCCCCGATTTCGTTGAAACTATCAAACCCTTACAAAAAATGATTCTTAAAGATGTTGAATTTAAGTGGGATGATGAATGAAAGAGGGATTTCAACAATATTAAGACTGCAATATCCCAGGCTCCAGTGTTACGAAGTCCCGATTTCAGCGAATATTTTTTCCTCTATACCTTCTTCTCCGACCAATCGTTAGCTACAATATTGACTCAGAAGGATGATGAAAACAATGAGGCTCGGTATCATTCATGAGCACTAATCTCCAAGGGGCCAAACCAAATTACCCTGCTATAGATAAGCGTGCTTATGAAGTATACAAGGTAGTAAAATACTTCAAATATTACATCCTTAAGAACCATACCAAAGTCATCGTGCCTCACCCTGCAGTCTGATCCCTATTTACTCAACAGGAGATGGGGGAAAGAAGAGGAAATTGGATGGTAGTATTCCAAGAATTTGATCTAGATATAAAACCTTCTAAACTGGTTAAAAGACAAGGGTTATGCAAAATGGCAGTTGAATCCTAGGACCAAGTAAATGAAGACCCCGAATGGGAGAATGAATTGGCATTATGGTGTGGAGAAGCTTCATACATCTCCCCAGGGCATGAGTCTTGGTACGAGAAACTGACTTATCTCCTGCATCATGGGACTTGCCCAAAAAACCTAAACCATGTGGAAAGGAGAGCCCTCGGGTTAAGATCTGCACAATATCGCCTCATAAATTCGGTGTTCTTCCGTGTTAATTATGATGGGGTACTTTTAAGATGTCTTGAACATGAAGATGCAGACATAGTTATGAAGGAGATCCATGATGGTCATGCGGGTGGAAATTTCGCAAGAAACACCAGTGCTCATAAAATACTGAGAGATGTCTATTATTGGCCTCATTTATTCAGGGACTCTCACACATACGCTAGAAACTGTAAAACTTGTCAAATAAGCGCGGGGAGGGAGAAGAGAGCAGTTGTCCCTCTCCAACCTGTGGTTGTTTCCAGGCCATTCGAGCAATGGGGGTTATATATCATAGGAGAAATTACACCGAGTTCTTCAAAACAACATAGATACATACTAATCGCCGCAGATTATTTCACGAAATGGGCAGAGGCCATCCTGTTGACCCATGTAAACAAAAAGGTGGTGATCCAAGTCATAGAACAATAGCTGATCACAAGGTTTGGTATGCCTTTTGTCCTTGTTTTTTATAATGAGGCTTACTTTTATTCCACCTTATTAACATATTTTTCTTTAGACAAAGGAATCATAATCAGATACTCTGCAAACTATTATCCATAGGGGAAGGGAGTGGCAGAATCAAGTAATAAGAACCTGGTGAGGATATTGAAGAAAACAGTTGCAGACAACCAGAGGAATTGGCATAGTTCAATTCATAATGATTTATGGGCCAATAGAGTTACACCCAAGGAAGCTATAGGGAATTCCCCATACTTTCTGGTATACAGACAGGAATCCATTCTCCCAAATGGGCTATATCTTTCATCTCTTCAACTTTCTCAAGATTGGAGAGGACAACCCTCATCAATCATACAACAAAGAATTGATACCCTCCTCATGTTGGAAGAAGAAAGGGAGAAAGCAAAATTAAAATTCATAGCTCATCAACAGAGAAGAATTTTGAAGTGGGAGACTTAGTCCTAAAATGGGACAGAGCAAATGAGCTTAAAGGAAAACATTCTAAGTTTCGGAATCTATGGCTTAGACCATTCCAGGTGGCCGAGAAGATTGGGGTAGGCACATATCAACTGCAGAATCTGAGGGGGGATCATGACGCCCTCCCGGTGAATGGCCAAGCCCTAAAACAAAATTTCCATTAAAAAAAAAATGTGTTTATGTTTTCACGATGTTTGCTTTAGATAGGTCGATTGCAGAATGCATTTTTTTTGTCTTTTTCTATTGTACTTCTACACTTTTGAATATTTTGTTTAGAAATACAATGGTTGACCTTAATTCATGTGATATAACAAACTTTGTTCCTAACTCATCACTCACATACAACACAAGAAGAGCTAGGGGACCTGCAAGTGTTTTAAGGGGTCCTCTACCTAACCTATGCAAATGAACAACCTTGAAGTGATGAAGTGTCTATCGGGTGTTCTGGTAAAACCTTGAGGGAAAGATGGTAATATGGAAAGGACTACATGTACCTCAGAGACGGAGCTAGCAAAGTTTCACCTTAACCATCTCATTTTGCAAATAGCAGACGTCCTCCTTTCCCACTCGCTCAGGGAATTCTGTCGAAATAAAATAAACTATATCAAATGAGCACACAGTAGGAGAGGTTATGCAGATAAATCCGTCGGGGCTATAGACACTTACTGGCAGTAGAGAAAGGTCTGTGAGGTCGGGGTGACTTCACCAGGGCTATGGATGCTCGCTGGCAGTGGAGCAACACCGTAGAAAGTGAATAAGGGTAACTAAAAGGTCTAGTTCCAGTGAATGTTTTACTAGACTCTTGTCAAAAGGGGCATCAGTCAGGTTTGCAGGAAACGAAGGTGGAATAAAGGTTGAAAACCCCATAGGTAGGCCCAAATGCACCAACCAGGGAATTTCAAATGCAAGGATAAAAGAGGCTCTAATAAAAAACCAGTTAAGTTGTTAGCCAAATTTTTCATCAGTCGAGCCCGAGGTAGGAACAAAGATTCTTCTTTCTCCCAGTAAATCTCCATTTTTTTAGCACTCAACACACCCTAAAAAATCCTATGTCAATTTTTTACTTTTTTGGGTACCACTTGATCTTTGCACTGTCTGATTTGACTTCATTTTGAGAAATGTTGTCTTTTCTTATTATCATGACTCACATCATCTATTCAGGTTTGTTTGAACTTATGGAACCCCATTAATTAAAAGGCCTTAACATGTGAATAATGAATCAACAACCAAAACACTTCATCTGACACACTCAGATTCGACATTGGAAGGAATTCAAATAAGGAAAAGAATCACTCGGGAAACCTCAGTCGTTGAGTGTCGATCTTCATCAATATTGGCAAAAGTAATTTTTTGTTTTGTGACAAGTCTTGCATAAGGATAGCGTTGATAGTTGATTCCCCTTAGGCATCGGTAAAAGACGAGGGGAATAGACGCTAACAAAGAAAGAAAAGAAATTGGTGATAGTTGATACCCGGTGCGCTTATCAGAATCAGAGAAATCCTAAAAGGATCACAACAAACATTCTGACCGTGCTAAAACATATTCTCAATTGCCGATCCCCGATACGTTTTTGGCATCGAAGCTTTTTCGAGGAAACTAATCCAAAGAAAAGCACTTGATAGGTTTATCGTCGATCGTCGAACCTGTATACTTTTTCAGCATCGGCAAGCTAAGGTTTTTTTTAGAACGAATAACTTAAGGAAAGTCCTAACTCTGATTAATACATGTGAATTAGGTCACTGGTATTCAACGTCGTGTGTCTTTTCCAGATTGGAGAACCGTACGGTCTAGTTTTACCCCGAGTCATTATTGGTTCCCTAAGTCCGAGTCACACCTCTAAGTCAGCTTTTCCACGACAACATTGTATGGTGATATTGATTGACGTCAGAGATTTTTTACAGAAGGGAATCAATGAAAATGTTCATAGCACATCCCCAATCCCTGATCCACCCACTAAGAGAGCGACACGATGGGACATTTTAGCGTTAGATACGATTGGATTTTGAGAATTTAAGGGGATAATTAATACCAAATCCCGCATTAGTTTCTACCTCGTGCACCAATCAAAACAACCTTTTAAATCACCAATAGACCACATCACCCCCGCTCCTCCGCCATCAACCCACGATGAATTTAAGTTGTAGATATTTGACGACAGATTTGTTTCAATTTCACTTATCACACGAATTGAATGGTTGATGCGACATGGTAAGTTCTTCCCCGGTTTAAATTCTCTTGAGCCGTTGTAAACGAAATCATTCTACGCACAAGTAAATTTAGAGCATCCGAAGAAGCAAGACAAGTAATTCGAAGGCTGCAGAGATCTCGTGAGTATTAAAATATCCAGGTTTTAGAAAGCTTCGCAGGTATGTATCCAATTCAGCAAGTTTTACATGGCTACAAATTACATGTTTCTCATTCGGTTTTGTTCTTTACACAGTCTCTAAAATTTTATTTTAGTTGCAGGAACAAGTCACCAAGAAATCCAACTACCAGATGATCGTCGAGGGCACCGAAGCTGAAAGAACCAGAGGTAGGTGAAGTCTCCTCTCCAGGGGTTGCAAAACAATTGGAATACACTCCGAGACCGGAACCAGTCATCAAAACCGAAATGGAGAACATATTTATTCATCCCCCAACCTTTGGAGATACAGAGGCAAGCATGGGGTCCAAGATGGAAATCCCACATTGGGAAGAACTCTTTAACAATATCATCCAGGAGGAATACCCAGAATATGTCCCACACAGTGATCCAAATGAAAGAGCACTCGACGACAAAGTGTTCTCGAGCATCCGACGGTCGTACCTTCACATGGTGGCAAGAAGAACCCCTATTTTTCCCTGGTCCTGAAGTGGCTCATCGACCACACAGACACACAGAAATTTTTAATCAACAATGACAATGGTGGGTGTGTCGGGGTGTTTCTACCGGTAGAATTTCAAAAATACCACAATCTTAGAGATCCTGAGGAGCGGATAAACACATAATTCTTGGTGAAGTTCTACGAACGCCACGACACCAGCCGTGTAATGGCCTCATGGTGGAGGGAGGAAAAGAAGTACACCAATTGGTACTCAACCTCCCAACAAGAAAAAACCAGAGGACAGACCTTCGAAACACATGGAGGAGGTTCAAGAACCCAGTCTTGAAAAAATATACACCATCGAGAGCCTAAGAAATATGCTTACTTGGGGAGATCAACAAATCCCCAAACCCGTAGATGAAGTTGATGATATATATGCCATCTCCTATGACTGGAAAAGGAAATCTATCATGAAGAGAACCACCAAGAAGAGGAGGATCACTCTATATCGCTCCATCCTCATCACCACGGAGGAAAATTTGATGAACACAAATCATGCCAAGACATCCGAAATTATCGGCGCAGGAATGGCAATCACAGATGCCACCCTGGACAGAGCAAAAAGGGATGAAGAGGAGATGGTCGTTGCACTGAAGGAATTGGAACATCTACACCACTTGACGAAATATTACCAGGACACCACATAGGTTGTGGTATTCCTGAGAAGTGAATTCCAGGAGGCCTACAATAAATTTACATATGAATGACACATATTCACTACAAGGATAGTCGAGCTTGAAGAAGACACCCTCATGGCACTGGAAACGTGCAAGGATATGGAAAGGTGGTACGAGAAAGTACACCAAGCCGTGAAAAGGATCAACTATATCAGTGTGGTTCAATAGGGCCGAGATGTCGAAGAGCACGACATCCGAGTGCTAAGGGAAAGAAACATTGATCGCATAAAGAAATCGACCGAATATTGGGTAAAAATGGCTCAAAAACCTGATCGGGAAATCCAAGAGAAATGGGCTGAGTGAAAAAAGAGTTGGACCAAGATCAACTGGGCAATGCGGGACATCGACCTCCCCAAATTCAGCACACCTGATGACTTTGTTGACTTGCACGACATAGTCAATTCACATGTCGAACAAGACTCATCATGGGTTGTGGAGATAGAAAAGGTGGCAGACATGGCGCCAAGACAAGTGCAACAGTTCATGGAACACCCGATCAAAGCTCGAGCCATGTTGCAGCAGTTAAGTGTTAGAATAGTCAAGTATCGGGCATAGGAAATAGAGATAAGAGAGATCCTTTCAGCCCCAATGGAACAACATAGATTCACGTATGCTAACACATGCGAGGATCTCTTCATCAAATGGTCAAAGTATGAGAAGAGTCATCCAATCAAATGAGATCATGTGATGACTCTTCAAAAGACTGAGAGATGAAAGCGCCATGTGGCGAGTTTTTGTTTTACTTAGTTGCACTTTTAATAGTTGTTTTTAGTTAATAATATATTATAAATAAGAATATTGACATGTTAGCAAAAGGTCGATGGTTGTTTCAAAGACCCTCATTTTTGGATTTGTAAAGAACTATTTCAGAGCTGCCTTAATTGAGAAGTCTTGTTTAGGACCAGAGACAAAGTTTGTGTTTTATCAAAAATGTGTGTGATTGGATCCAAAGACGAATTATTTCTAATTTTATATCTCATGAATGGATGTTGTAACGAGTAAGAACTTTTGGATCTGTTGATAAGTTATCTAATTCAATATATTTATAGTTCTTGTCTTTAATGACGAAAACTAAATCATTGTGTTAATATGTAATTGATGATTAGATTTAAGGAAACTATTTGTCTTGCCATCATTTATTTCATGTATGTTTTCTTCTGATAAATTGTATCTCAGTCAATAATTGGAACACCATCAGGTTAATGTATTAGTACTAGTCTTGTGGTAAAGAATCATTGTTTGCATGCTAGAGTGCAAGGGTTATTCCAAGCTCAGCCTTCTCCAGTAGTTAAGTTTTCCCACTTTGTTACCTAGTTGGTTTATACTGACTTTTATCTTGTCCCGGTCCCACCTATAAGAGAAAATAAAAAAGAGAACGTTTGAACCAAAGGAGGAGATTTCACTAGAAAACATAAATCCCATCGATTAATTGGCCAGATCACTAGATCTAGAGAACCATTCCACTATTAAACGTTGCAGAGTCTAACTGGGCCTCGATGGCGGGTTTGGTTCCTACTGTCGATTTAAAGGGATTTAGGACCCCTCAACATGTAGTAGGATTGATAGAACACCTCTTATTGACTGGGATATGACATTGGGGTTTTTTGATGGATCTTCACAAGATAGAGGATCAAAATGTGGGGTTGGAGCAATAATTAAATGTCTAGTGTTAGGCACTTTCAGATTGAAGATGAATTATGGTAATGGTACTAATACAAAGGGTGAACTTCTTGCTCTGTGATGTATCCTATTTTTTGCTTGCTATAAAAAGATAAATAGGTTACAACTGGTAGGTGATTCAAAGATTATCATAGATTGGTTTACTAATGATAATAATCTGCAGGTGATCTCTCTTCAACCTTGGATGACAAGAATTCGATTGTTGAGCGGGAGATTTATTCAACTAAAAGTTCATCACATTTACAGGGCATATAACAAGGAAGTTGATCTTCTGCCGAAAGATGATCTTAACCTAGATGAGGATGGTATATTTTATGCAGTGGGAAATGAAGGACACTCAGCAAATTATGAAAGATTAGAAGTTAGATAACTTTCATTATGACAAGGAATGATGTTAAATGGACACTTTTTTGTTTTTTGATCCGGGTATGCAATTTCTGAGGATAAATATGGAAAACTATTTATGCAAGTCAACTGTCTATATATATATATATATATATATATATATATATATCTGTGTGTGTGTGTGTGTGTGTGTGTGATTTGAGCAGAGATAATACTCTTTTTGAACAAAATGATAGGAAAGTATGATCCTACTAGCAGTTTTCTGTAAGAGATATTGTAACAGAATTATTATATTTTCTAATACAAGTTTTTTCTTATTGAAAAAAAAAATTAAGGGAAATAAATATTTGAAATCAAGGGCATTAAAAAATTTCTCAATACCAAGGAAACTTCATAATAAGATTCAAGCCAATTTTATGGTAAACACATAAATTTAAGTATTTGAAAAAATAATAAAATAGGAAGTAGACTATGAAACAATGGAAAAGATGTAAAATTGTGGGNAATACAAGTTTTTTCTTATTGAAAAAAAAATTAAGGGAAATAAATATTTGAAATCGAGGACATTAAAAAATTTCTCAATACCAAGGAAACTTCATAATAAGATTCAAGCCAATTTTATGGTAAACACATAAATTTAAGTATTTGAAAAAATAATAAAATAGGAAGTAGACTATGAAACAATGGAAAAGATGTAAAATTGTGGGAATTCAAAATCTGAATTAGATCTCAATTTTATGTTGTTTATATTGTATTTTCGAATGTATAAATGGATTTAGCTTGTTGAAAAACCCTGGAACATTCAGATTGTACCATCCAACATTTTCTCTCCAAATTTTGAACAAAATTAAACAAAAAACATTCTCCTAAAAAATCCAAAACTTATAATGTTTAAGCTACAACTTTAATTTACACATCCCATCCTTCAAACATATAAAATGTTTTTCCATTTTTACTATTTATATACACATTGAATACCTACCGAATTCTTTTATAACTCGGGAATGTTTGGGTAGATGATGCTAATAAAAAAATGCACAATCTTATGGCATAAATTGTGAAAAAATGTGCTTAATATTTTATCCCTTTATGTAAATCAATCATTTGATTTTTCCCATTTTTGAGATTCATCATTAATCATGGTTCTTCTTTATGCAATTAACATTTTACTCCTTTCAATTTATGAATTTCAATTTTAGTGCAATTGTTTTTTGATTTGTTTCAATTAATAAGTTAATAAATTTTTAATAAAAAATGTAGTATTTATAAATTAATATTCATATAATAAATAATAATGTA
>SNQJ01S0250992.1:0-12833 GCA_010110895.2 Picea sitchensis | reverse complement strand
AGTTGGTAACTATTTTTTGACAGAAATTTGGGGTTTCCGGTGGCATAAGACATGGGGTTTCCAATGGACTTAGTCACGGATGGAGACATGAGTTCAGGCAGAGATGGAGATTGCTGATTTTTGAGGTGTTGTCAGGACAAAAAAGATTGGGAGTGGGGGATGATGTAATGCTTGGGGCATCCAACCTGAGTGCGTGCACCTCCACTACAGACCAAGATGAATGATTCATGCAAAAAAAGCGTTCAGTTCGAATGAAGAAACAAATGTCTTCATATATGAGGAAGTTGGGATTCCTTGGGAGCGCGTCGTTCCAAGGAACAACTTCTCCCACAGATAGCTTATGACACAAGTTAAGATGTTGGGCTTGATAGAGACGTGGGAAGAAAGTGGGCGATGTACCAAGCGAAGTGATGGGTGCTCCATCGAAATGAGGAGTTGACTAGGGGCATCAGTTGAACACTTTGGTAGACAAGGTACTTGATCCAACCAAATGGACGACAAACTTGATTTGGGCGAGCTCAGTCACCTTGGGCGCCCGACACACCAAGGGGAGCTGACCAACGAGATGTGTGACAGACGGTTAGCCAAACGAGTGGTTGAATGATTAGTCATGAGCATGACTTGGGTGCCCAAATGGAAATGATGAGTCAACTTGATGAGGAAGGGTGTGCTTGGGTGATTTGGCCAACTCACCCAAGATACGCATGCCCCTTAGGTAGAAATCAACCCTAGAGTATGCAGACAAGTTACCAAAGGTCGCGTCGGCTCCAAGGTAAAGGGGCACGTTGATTGGGAGAGTTTGGCACCTGTTTATACCAAGGAGGAGACAAAACGTAGGGACTCATCATGGAGAGAAATAAGTGATGTGAAATCGGCCAATGAAGTGGTGATTACAGGTCACATGGTCTGAGGCAAAGGCAAGAAGTATCTCAGAGATGAAGGATGAATGAGAAGATTATATTTAGATTTGTGTCTACGATAACAAAGAACATTGCAAGGGGACAGAGGGAAGTGTGTTGTATTTCACATAGGTTTTTGTGTAAGCTTGAGAAAAAACTCCTTGTGATTGTATCTTCAGTGTGGCACGAGTTTAAAACTCGACACACTTATGATTTTGTATTAATAATTTGGTTATTAGGACGATTCTACCACCCATTGTATTTCGTTGTTACTGTGTATGGATATATTCTTTGTAGATGAAATATTCTCCGTCGTCACGACTCACCACATATATTTCTCCGATAAACTTTCATAGGGAACTTTATTGATTTTAATTAATGTTAATAAGTAGATTAGACATCCACGTAGGACAGATCCTTTTGTTCGGCGTTCTTTATCCATTAACTAAATTGTCCCATTTCACACTTTCTAAGTCATTTCTCACAATCCGCCAAACTAAATTTCTCACAAATGTTTATATTGTAGATAAAGTTACAGGTTTGAAATTAATGTCATTTTAACTTCAAATCGCAAGATATGGAGTAGTTTAGGATTTTTTAACCTTTTCGATTGTGTTTTTTCATCAGTTTTGTTAAAAAGAGGTCAGAAATTTAAAAGAATAAAAATAAAGTCTACTATAAATCAACACCATTTCCCAAAATGACTTCATGAACCGTGAAGGTGGCATTTTAGTAAATGATATCCCAATGCTTACGATACCATTAATTGACAAGGAGGAGTTAATTAATAAGAGGATGATCTCTTTTTTTGGGTGAGCTTATTTTTTTCGGAAGTTTTTGATTTATTCTAAATTTTGAAACCTTTTATTTTATAATTTCTTACATATGTCAAAGTGTTGAGCTCCTTTCTTGCATAAACGAGTTAATATATACAACATAGATTAATAGAGAAGATACATCACATAATAAATAAATAAAACCGAGAACTAAAATTGTTACAATTCTTAAGAAGCTCCTCACGAGCTTCTATATTTAATCAGGAGAGATCTCAAGCATGGTTCCAGGAATCTGGAAAGAGAAACCTCCAAAATAATTTAATGGAAAAGGTATGTGTTGTCACAACCAGACAAATTTTTATTTTTATTTTTAATTTGAAAAAGAAAATAGGTTTTTAAATTTTTATTTTTTTGGGTATTTTTTGGATTTATCCAAAATCCTATCAAAAATTTAGGAAATTGCAGATTTCAATGATTGAGATAACATATTTAGAGTGTCTTGGATTTTTGAAATAGCTGAGCAATCAAGCAAGTTTGTTAGAGAGAACACACACTGAAATGAACGTAAGGTTGAGCAACTTGGTAGAGTATTCGACCATTGAAAAGTTGCAAGCACTTCGAGCTTGGTAAAGAGAAAGAATGGTTCTCACAAATGGTAGTTTTAAAAATAATGCATAAGTACTAGATAGATCATAGCGTTGGAAATGAGATTACTTTTATAGGATCGTTTGGGTAAACACTAAGGCATAAACATGTCACCCATGAGGTGGACGACTTGGGTGTTGTGCATAGCACACGCCCCACCTTTATAAGGAAAATGGTTATTAGACTTAACTAAAAATTGGGCCCACGAATCCATAGAGAAGTGGAGTGGAAGCAAATGCCCTCTGTTCAAAGGAGTCATTAGACTTCCTCCACTATATAAAGTGTATGATTTGGAATTCCAAAGGATGCATGGAGGGAGTAGTAAGAACTCACCCAAGTGAAAATTTTCCTAGATTCAAGAGACCAAGGAGCATTATTATGATGGAAGGATTGCAATTTCACGGTTGGTAATGTGTCTAACTTGAGTAATTTGACTCTTTGAGCTAAGGAAGAAATGAGAGTCTTTGCAAGAGGCAATCATATAGGTGCTTCAAGAGTAAGTTGTGTAGTGAAGTGTGGTTGCGTGGTTGCAAGGAAAGGGTAGCCTTGTGCTTATTTGTACTTATGTAGGGTTAAGGTGATTGGCCAAGTCCACTCTTGTAACAACTCATACTATAACATTCTTCTAACAAAGTTCAATGCCTTGCTTAGGAATCACCCATACATATGTTGTCGTTACCTTTGATGGGATGTTGCACACTGTTATGCTTGATGGCTAAGTCGTAGATTTGCATTACCTTGAAGGTTTAGGAGACAATAGTTGGATGTTTCCTCCCTTGTTAGATCTAGCTATAAAACTTCTAACATTAATTGAGCGTATTGGGTTGGGTCATGTTGAAGCATAGTTTAGGTGCTATTATTTCAGGGTGACCAAGTCACTCAATTGTCACTCACTAATACCATGTGTCTCAATGACAACAAGTTCAAATTTTTTAGTTTTGATCTTTAGGCAATGACAAGTGGTATCAAAACAATGCTTCGCCACTTTTCCATCAAAGGAAAAAGGTGGTATTAGAGTGATCCCACTATTTTTGAAGGAACTTGGTGGTTTTTGTTACACTTGACTTACTTGAATTACTATTGGACCTCACATCCAATAGTACTTGATAGAGTGAGTGTTGAGTATGTTAAATTTTCTAATTTTCAGATCTGATAATTATGGCCTTATGATTTAAATGTTATTATTATCATAGAATAATTACACACTGAAAATCTCAACAAGACCTAGCGAAATTGATGAGAGGTTATTGTAAGTAAATATTATATGAGATGATATATTACAATTGAGGGTCCCGATATATATACTTGGTTGGAGGGCCCTTTCCTTAATGGGCATGTCTTTTCCATTGTTGTCTTTTCGTTAATTAATTAATACTAATTATTGATTATTGATTATTTATATTTATACATTATATTATAAATATATTATCTATATATTATATTTATGTTGATGATTATTTCCTCACATGCATGTCTAATTAATATAGATCACTCCATCCTGGAGCAGGCAATGTGAGAGCACCTTGAGTCTTTATCACTCCTCGTCAAATCAACATGACTACTAGGAGAAAGACTACACTTGGGCCATTCATTACTGGCCAAATCAACATGGCCCCATGAGTGAATGTATCATTCTCCCTTGTTCAAATCAACATGATCAATCTGGGAGAATGTCTTCCTGATGCTACTAACTGGAGAAACATCAACATCCTGGGCCATTCACCACTAGCCAAATCGGCATAGCCCTATGAGTGAATGTATCATCCTACCTTGGTCAAATCAGCATGATCAATCTAGGAGAATGTATGCCTGATGTTGAAGCATCAACACTCCCTCTCAGCGAGGGAGACATTCTGCATCATGTCAATCTTCTCTCTGAAGTACATAAACTTCTCCCTAGACATAGGCTTGGTGAGAATGTATGTAATTAGCTCATTTATGGATATGTACTGGAGATTTACTACTCCCTTATGTACCATGTCTCAGAAAAAGTGATATTTGATCTCAATATGCTTCGACCTATAATGAAATAATGGATTCTCCAAAATCTTGACACAACTTTGATTATCAAAATGTATCAAGGTCATCTCTAGCTCCTGATCAAATAGTTCTGCAAGAATCTTTCGAATCCATATTGCTTCATGAATTGTGACACTGGCTATGATATACTCCGCTTATGTTGTATTGAGTGCTACATAAGTATGATTCCTGCTAATATAGGATATCATAGTTGATCCTAAGCTAAATCAACATCCCGAGGTGTTATTTCTGTCTATTTCACTCCCTTCCCAATCAGAATATGTATATCCCTGCAACCTAACTTCACCACCTGAGACATATCTCATACCATATCCAATTGTACCATGCAGGTACCTCAACACATGCTTTGTTGACTCCCAATGGAACTCCCTCGACTCAACCATAAACTGGCTCAAGGTGCTCACTACAAAGAAAATATATGGCCTGGTGTTAATCAGGTACATTAAGGATCAAATCAGCTATATGTACATAGTGGGATCCACAAAATTTGAATTTGAGGCATAATCACTCAAATTCTTCATATTTGTCATCATAGGTGTAGTAATGGACTTGCAATCTATCATACTGAATATGCTCAAGATCTCAATTGTGTACTTCCCCTATCCAAGGAAGACCTCACTTGGTCTCTGCCACACCTCCAATCCAAAGAAATAGTGCATCAAGCCAAGATCCTTCATCTTGAAATCAGAGGCCAAATCACTCTTGCACTCGACAATGAGCCTCTATGCCCTTGTAAGGAACATATCATATACAACACCAATATCAAAGGATCTCCATCAAAAACCTTGTAGTAAAGGTTGGATTCTACTTCACTCTTGGTTAAGACAAAACTCGTCAAGTATCCATGAATCCTGGAGTACCATGTCGTGGGTGCCTGCTTGAGTCTGTAGAAGGTCTTCTTCAACCTGCAAATATGAGACTCCCTCCCATGTACCTCAAATACCTAAGATTGTATTATGTACACCTCCTCGTCAATCACATAAAACAAAAATGGTTGTCTCCCAATCTTGTATACAACACATCTTTTATGTACAATATGTATACAAGATGTGTTGTATGTACACTTCCTCCTCAATCACATAAAATGAAGATTTGTTGTCTCCCAATATCCGGTGAGGACTTTTGTTCTAACATAAAATGTTGTGCTAGAAGCCTCTACCCATAAGAACATGGGTAAATCATGATCATAAATCATGGCTTTTGCAGCCTCTACAATGGACCTATTCTTCCTCTATACAACCCTATTTTGTTGTGGGTTGTAAGGAACAATCAAATCCCTCTTGATCCTTGCGTCCTTGCAGAAATCACTTAATTCCATGGAAGTGTACTCTCCTCCATTATCTGGCCTCAACACATTGATATTATTCCCTATTAGGTTCTCTACCTGAGCCCTGAACTCCTGGAATTTGTTGAAGACTTCATCCTTGGTCTTCATGAAGAATATCCATGTTTTCTGGAAGAAATCATCAATGAATATCACATAGTACAAGAAACCACCCAAAGATGCAACTGTCATAGGTCCACATACATCTGAATGTAATAGATCCAATATCCCCTCGGACTTGTTGTCACTGATTGGAAAAGATCCCTTGACATTATTTCCAAGTGAAAATCCCTTGCAAATGCCATCATGCTCTACCTGAAGCTCTGGAAGTCCCATGACCATCCTCTTCAATGTTGGTAAATCCCTGTAATGCAAGTGTGCAAATCTCCAATTCCATAGCTCACACAAACTGATGTTGTCATGTACCAATGCTTGGGTTGATCATCCCAATAATCTGTATAGACCTCCCTCTCGAACGCCAATCATTGTTGTAGATCCTATAATTGATCCCTTAGACCATACAAGAACTTATACATTCACGAATGAAACTCATAGTCTTTATCCTCCAATGCACAGGTCGCTCGCGACCACGAATGTACAATTTCAAAAAATAAAAGAATTGAAGAAAATATATTAGATCTAGCACTGCAAGCTTTTAACTAGCTTTGGAAAATACTTATAGTAGCTCTGGCACTGAAATCTTTTAACTAGATTTGATACAATGTCAAATTTTCTGATTTTCAGATCTGATAATTATTGCCTTATGATTTAAATGTTATTTTTATCATAGAATAATTACACACTGAAGATATCAACAAGACTTAGCGAACTTGATGACAGGTTATTGTAAGTAAATATCATATGAGATGATATATTACAATTGAGAGCCCCGATATATATACTTAGGTGGAGTTCCCTTTCATTAATGGACATGTATTTCCATTATTGTATTTTCATTAATTAATTAATTATTGATTATTTATATTTATACATTATATTAAAAATATATTATTTATATATTATATTTATGTTGATGATTATTTCCTCACATGCACATCTAATTAATATAGATCACTCCATCATGGAGAAGGAAACATGAGAGCACCTTGAGTCTTGATCACTCCTCGTCAAATCAACATGACTATTAGGAGAAAGACTACACATGGTCCATTCACCACTAGCCAAATCAACATGGCCCTGTGAGTGAACGTATCATTCTCCCTTGGTCGAATCAGCATGACCAATCTGTTAGAATGTCTTTCCGATGCTGCTAACTGGAGAAACATCAACATCATGGGCCATTCACCACTAGCCAAATTTACATGGCACCATGAGTGAATGTATCATCCTCCATTGGTAAAATCATCATGACCAATCTAGGAGAATGTCTACCTAATGCTGAAACATCAACGCTCCCTCTCAGCGAAGGAGACATTCTGCATCATGCCAAGCTTGTCTCTGAAGTATACAAACTTCACCCTATACATAGGCTTGGTGAGAATGTCCGCAATCTTCTCATCTGTCGATATGTACTGGAGTTTTATTGCTCCCTTCTGTAACATATCTTGGATGAAGTGATATTTGATCTCAATGTGTTTCGACCTGTCATGAAATACTGGATTCTCTGAAATCTTGACACAACTTTGATTATCACAATGTATCAAGGTCGTCTCTAGCTCCTGATCAAATAGTCTTTCAAGAAGCTTTTGAATCCATATGAATTCGTGACTTGCAACATTGGCCACGATATACTCTTTTTCTGCTATACTAAGTGCTACAGAAGTCTGCTTCCTGCTAATCCAGGATATCATAGTTGATCCTAAGTTGAAGCAACGTCTTGAGGTTCTCTTTCTGTCTAGTGCACTCCCTACCCAGTCAAAATATGTATATCCATGTAGCCTCACTTCAACAACTGGGACATATCTCAGACCATATCCAACTGTACCATGTAGGTAGCTCAACACATGCTTTACTACAACCCAATGGAACTGCCTCGACTCAACCATAAACTGGCTCAAGGTGCTCACTACAAAGAAAATATATGTCCTGGTGTTAACCCGGTATATCAAGGATCCAATCAACTGTTTGTACATAGTGGGATCCAAAAAATCTAAATCTAAAAGAAAAATCACTCAACTTCTTCAGATTTGTCATCATAGGTGTAGCCATGGAATTATAGTCTATCATATTGAATCTGGTCAAGATCTCAACTGTGTACTTCCCCTATCCAAGGAATATCTCACCTAGTCTATGCCACACCTCCAATATGAAGAAATAATTCTTCAAGCCAAGATCCTTCATCTCTAACTCAGAGGCTAACTCCCTCTTGCACCTGACAATGAGCCTCTATTCCCTCGTAAGGAACATATCATATATAAAACCAAGATCAAAGGATTTCCATCAACAACCTTGTAGTAAAGGTTGGTATCTAATTCAATCTTGGTTAATCCCAAGCTCATCAAGTATCCATTAATCCTGGAGTACCATGCCATGGGTGCCTGCTTGAGTCCATACAAGGCATTCTTCATCCTGAAAACATGAGACTCCCCCCCATGTACCTCAAAGCCCTAAGGTTTTTTTATGTACACTTCATACTTAATCACACCATTGAGAAATGCAGTCTTTACATCCAACTAGTGTAATCTCCAATCCATGATTGTTGCAATGGCAATAATGGTCCTGATGGAAGTGTACCTGGTGACTTGAGAAAACGTCTCCTCATAGTCCACTGCCTCTTTTTGGGAGAAGCCTCTTTCCACGAACCTCGCTTTGTATTTTTCGATGTTACCTTTTGTTGCATGCTTGATTTTGTAGATCCACTTGGAATTCACCATTAACTTCCCCTCAGGTCTCAACACAATATCTCACACATAATTATTCATGATGGACTGATATTCCTCCATCGTGGAATCTCTCCAAACTTGCTGGCATGTTTCCTCCTCATAAATGGAAGGTTCAAAATCAATGGTGTGACTCATCACTTCCATATAACTCGAGATCCTCTTAGGTCATTTTCTCTCTCTGATAGTACCACTGGGAACTTCATGCCCCTTTGCATCCTGCAAAGTGTCACGAAGTCATGCTTGCTTCTTCCTGATTACTGCAACATCTCTAGGTAGATTCATTGGCTTTGTTGTCTCTACTGACTCCTCCTGATAGTCTGAAAGATGAACAACTGGACTATAGATATCTGTACCACCATTCTTTGGAGCCTCCTTCTCCTCACTATCAATATCCATATGAGACTCTCTAGACTTCTTGAAGGCTACCTCTTCATCAAAAGTAACATCACGACTAACCTCAATCCAATGTTGTCCTAGAATGTAGATCATGTAGGCCTTTGAAGTCTCACTGTATCCCAAAAAAGTACCCCTCTTTCTAGAAGGTTTTGACTTCATCCTCTTCTCCTTGGGAACATGCATGTATACTCGACAACCAAATATAATCAAATGGCTGACCTCTGGCTTCACTCCTGTGAATGCCTACTTAGGAGTATTATCTCCCAATATCATGTGAGGACTTTTGTTCTGAACATAAAGTGTTGTGCTGGAAGCCTATGCCCATATGAACATGGGTAAATCTTGATCATGAATCGTGTTTTGGAAGTATCTACAATGGAACTATTCTTCCTCTTTGCAGCGTCATTTTTCTATGGGTTGTAAGGGGCAGTCAACTCCCTCTTGGTCCCTACCTCCTTGCAGAAATCACTGAAGTCCCTGGAAGTTACTCTCCTCCATTATCTGACCTCATCACCCTTATATTATTCCCTGTTGGGTTCTCTACCTGAGCCTTGAACTCCTAGAATTTGCTAAATACTTCATCCTTGGCCCTCATGAATAAGATCGATGTCTTCCGGGAAAAATCATCAATGAATATCACATAGTATTGGAATCCACACAAATATGCAACTTTCATATGTCTACATACATTTGAATTTACTAGATCCAAGATCCCCTTAGACCTATTGTAACTGCTTGGAAAATATCCCTTGGCATTCTTTCCAAGTGCACATCCCCTGCAAATGCCATCATGCTCTACCTGAAGCTATGGAAGTACTAAGACCATCCTCTTCATTGTTGGTAAATCCCTGTGATGTAAGTGTGCAAATATCCAATGTCATAGCTCAGACAAACTATTGTTGTCATGTACCAATGCCTGGGTTGGTCATCCCAACAATTTGTATAGACCTCCCTCTCAAACACCAATCACTGTTATGGAGTCTATACTCGAGCCCTTAGGCCATACAAGAACCTGTCCATTCACAAAAGAAACTATATAGCCTTTATCCTCTAATGTTGATGTAGAAATAAGGTTCTTCTTCAACACTGGTACATACAACACATCTTGTATATGAATAGTGTCTTTGGACTCTAGTTGGAATGAAGTTGTCCCAAATCCTCTCATTGCATAATTGGTGTTAGAGTATCCTCATCTTCTAGTATCTGGAATCTGTAGCACCATCCATCATGTCTTCTACTCTAAGACTGGACACCATCTTGTAGAGAAACAAAAAGTGACAAAAAGAGTTGGTCACACTATGTAGTGCAATCCTTAAGGTGTTCGCACCCTATAATTAGGAAAGTCATGAACAAAGGGAATGTGGTGGCTTTGTGTGCACAGATCTCTCATGACCACAACCGTACAATTAAAAAAATTAAAATATTTGAAAAAGATCTATCAGATCTGACACCAAAATCTTTTAACTAGCTTCGGAAAAGACTTATACTAGCTCTATCACTAGAAGATTTTAACTAGCTTTGATACCATGTTAAATTTTCTGATTTTCATATCTGATAATTATTTCCTTATGATTTAAATGCTATTGTTATTATAGAATAATTACACACTGAAAATATCAACAAGACTTAGAAAAATTGATGAGAGGTTATTGTAAGTAAATATTATATGAGATGATATATTACAATTGAGGGCCCCAATATATATACTTGGGTGGAGTGCCCTTTCATTAATAGACATGTCTTTTCCATTATTGTCTTTTCATTAATTAATTAATTATTAATTATCAATTATTGATTATTTGTATTTATACGTTATATTATTTATGTATTATGTTTATGTTGATGAGTATTTCCTCACATGCGCGTCTAATTAATATAGATCACTCCATCCCATATCTAGAAATGTGAGAGTGACTTGATTCTTTATCACTCCTCATCAAATCAACATGACTACTAGGAGAAAGACTACACCCATGACATTCACCACTAGCCAAATCCGCATGGCCCCGTGAGTGAATGCATCATTCTCCCTAGGTCAAATCAACATGACTGATCTGGGAGAATGTCTACCCAATGTTTCTAATTGGAGAAACATCAACATCCTAGGCCATTCACCACTAGAGAAATAGGCATGGCCCCATGAGTGAATGTATCATCCTCCCTTGGTCAAATCAGCATGACCAATCTGGGAGAATGTTTTCCTGATGTTGAAACATCAACATAGTAGACACCCTTCCCCAACGCAATGGTAAGATTTGGATCTAAGGGACATGTTTGGAGTGAGGAGACTACAATACATTGGAGCCCAAGAGACAATGGATGAAAAGAGCATTGAAATGTTGTTACAAACTAGTTTCAATTTAGCTAAGCATTGGTCGAATGTCCTATCGTGACTTATGTTTATCTTTGGTAGCATAAAGATGCACACAATGATTATGGAATATGTGATACACATTATCTTGGGTACAAGTGCAGCTGAGTCGAGATGGATACCAAGGAAGTGAATGAACAAGCATGAGCTATTAAAAGTTACCCTCGGGAAGTTTACTCCAAGTCTAGGTAAGACTTTGAATTGGTTGTTTTTTGGTGATTTTCACTTAACAAACGATTGTAAGCTAGATGTTTTTGTGGAAAAGAGAGAGGTGTGACCTCCCTTGAAATAACCTTTGCAATTTTTGGGTGCTTTTGTAGGAGGCCAAAGGCACAAATAGAACCAACTAACTTATGTGGAATTAATATTGGGACATCGATGCCTCCAACAACTTCTTAAAGATAGATTGTGCAAGGGAACATGGAATTAGAGTTGTACCATGCCATGCTCCAGTTAAGGATGTCAAATATAATGCTAAGGTGAAAACATAATTTGTATTCAAGGTTTCAGTTCACTTGGACACGTTGAATCATGCCAAACTTCACAGTGGTGAAACTAGATAAATTTGAGGTCATTCTTGGGAAATACTTCAAAATAAGAACCAAGGTGGTTCTTTTTGCATTTTTGAATAGTATGGTTATGCCAAATAGACACTTTATCTTGTGTGTGGAATATCAATGAATAAAGAGGGAATATTGTAGGTGGTTTCTGACTTAGCATGAAGAGGGCTTCTTGGCACCTGAATGAAATACTTTATGTCACAACATTGGTCAATGAAGTGGAAGAAGGGGAATGGGGATACTTGTTCCACCTGCATAAGCTAATGTGTTGGAGGATTTTTTTAATAGGTTGTTAGAGACTTTGCCAAAAGTTCCCCCCATCGAGGTGTGTAGTTGACCATCACGTTGAGCTTGAGTTTGGGTTGTTACCTCAAGAAATATCACCTTATAGACTATCAAAACCAAAGTTGGAAGAGTTGAAGAAGCGATTGGGTGAGCTGATCAATGTTGGTTTCATTAGACATTTCAGGTTTCCTTATGGTTCTCTTGTCCTCGTTTAGATGAAGGAGGATGCACTTTAATTGAGGATACTCTTGGATTAACATGCACTGAACAAGAAAATCATCAAGAATGGGGATCCCTTATTATTGGCAGTGGATTGTTTTGACAAGTTGGCTAAGACCAAGTTGTTCTCAAAGCTAGATTTGAAATAGGGGTATTATCAAGTAAGAATTGCAAAAGGGGATGAGGTGAAGACAACCTTTCTGGAAAGATACAAAAGTTTTGAATTTCTAATGATCCCTTTTGGCTTATGCAGTCCTCTTACTAATTCTTGCATTTTGATTAATGATATTTTTCATAGCTTTCCTAGACAAAGTTGTTGATTTTCTATTTGCATGACATAGTATGATAGTGGTGTTCAATGAAAAAATGGAGGACCTGTTAAGAACCAAACATCAATATAGCATAGAAAAACCTCAGGAAAAGTACTCAATGCCTTGAAAAAGAGATAATTTCAGATAATGAGCCTCTTCGAGGG
>SNQJ01S0250990.1:0-12833 GCA_010110895.2 Picea sitchensis | reverse complement strand
CTTTTACATGCACTCTACCTCTCATCAATATACTCTCATGCAATAGATTACAATATTTTTTCTTAACTTAAGAATACCATGAGAATATCATATTATTTGGATTCTAGCCTTTTGAAGACTCCTTTTTACAATGGTTTTACAAACATTTTACAGTTTAACTTGACCTTGACCTTGAACTCTTAAATGAATTAAATAAATTTTCCACCATTTGTTCCTATACCACATGAAGGAAGGAGATACCCAAAAATAAAACAATTGGGACCACTCATGAAATTATGAACCCTTATAACACATTTATCAAGGACATTAAAGAGGTTAGTATTGAAATAACTTGTTAGATGAAAACTAGTGTTGCGTGGAAGCTTAGTCCCTGCCAAGTAGATTTGGGAATGGAGATGATAGTTGGTACCTTATAATTATTCATGATGATGATTTTTGGAAGATGGGAAGAGACAAGGAATATTGTTAAAAAAACAAAAATTAACAGTATGGTAAGTAAAGGGTAATTAGAATAGATCTTTAACAATAAGGAAATGAAAGTTGAAATATGTAAAATTAAATGAAAAAAAAAAAGTATTAAAAAGTTATGTTCAATTGTTTTTTAGAAATGAAATGATAATAAAATTGTAAATATTAAAAGCTATATTGAAATTACATTGAATAGTAATTTAAGATATAACTTATATCTTACTTTACAGTTATTGAAAAAGAATCTACCCACAAATAGATGGCAGGAACAAAGCAATTAGTATGAAATGGAATCTTCCCATAAAGTAATATGAAACGTTACATGTGAAGAAGGTATCTGATAATATAATCTGGCGTAAATTGTGGTTTAATGCGTTTTAATGGGAGATTTCCTCGAGGTTTTCACTTATAATTGTCAATGCTTTCGAACCTGTGTGGTGAGTTGTCAGTAATCAAAACAAAATTAATCTGCATTGGAAAGGGCATGAAGGGTGTGAGTATGGAAGAAAGCAATAAATGCTTTGAAACTTTTTGTGAACCCGAGTGGAGTGAAACTTGCGAGTTTGAGGAGTGCGGGGTGGAATTGTAGATCACAGAACTTTTGGGTACAAGATGTATATCACAGAACATAGGGAATGAGAGTTCGATAACGCCAACCCGGGAACCCACGGCTATAAAATTGGCTAAGTATGGAAAGGAAGGGCAATCGGTCGAACTCCCAAAGATCACGATTTAATGTGTATTAATGGGATATGTCCTCAAGGTTTTCGCGCGAATCACAGTTTAATGCATTTTAATGGGACATGTCCTCGAGGTTTTTTCTTATTAATGCAAATCCTTTAGAACTTGTGTGGTGAGTTGTCACTAAGAAAAGCATAATTTTCTGCATTGGGAACGACGCGAAGGTGGTGGGGATGGAAGGGAGGGATAAATGCTTTGAAACTTTTTTTGAACCCGGGTAGAGTGAAGCTTGCAAGTTCGAGTGCGGGGTGGAATTGTAGAGCACAAAAGTTTTGGGTGCAAGATGTATATCATGGAACACAAGGAATGAGAGTTCAATACCGCCAATTCAGGAACTCACGCCCATAAAATTGGCTAAGTATGGAAAGGAAGGGTGGTTAGTCAGACTCTCGTAAATCACGGTTTAATGCATATTAATGGGAGATGTCCTCGAGGTTTTTGCTTATTAATGCCATTTTTTTAGAACATGTATGTTGAGTTGTCACTAGTAAAATCATAATCAATGTGCATTGGGAAGGGAGCGAAGGTGGTGAGGATGGAAGGGAGCGATGAATGCTTTGAAACATTTGTGAACCCAAGTAGAGTGAAGCTTGCAAGCTGGAGGAATTGTATACCATGGAAGTTTTCAGTGAAATATGTATATCACGGAATTGTAGATCACATAAGTTTTGGGTGCAAGATCTATAATAGCACCAACTCGGGAACCGACAGCCATAAAATTGGCTAAGTATGGAATTGTAGATCACGAAAGTTTTGGGTGCAATATGTATATCACAGAACAGGGGGAATGAGAGTTTGATTGCACCAACCCGGGAACCGACGACCATAGAATTGGATAGGTATGAAAAGCAACGACGGTCGATCAATCTCCCATAAATCACAATTAATGTGTTTTTTTCTCATTAATGCCAATAAGAAAACCTTTGTGTTGAGTTCTCACTAGTAAAAGCATAATGAATGTTCATTGTGAAGGGAGGGAATTTGGCGGGGATTGAAGGGAGCGATAAATGGTTTGAAATTCTTGTGAACCCGGGTATAGTGAAGCTTGCGATTTCCAGGATTCTGGGGTCGAAATGTAAATCACGGAAGTGTTGGGTGCAAGATGCATATCAAAGAATATGGGGCATAAGAATTCGATAGTGCTAAGTCGGGACCCCGCGGTGAGATAATTGGCTAAGTGTTGAAAGGGACGGTGGTCGGTCGGGCTCATGATGTGATGATATAGATGGAGATGAGGATTTGTCAGTCCACTAACTCAGGAACCCGTGACCAATTCAGGAGATCGAGAAAGTTAGGTTCAAGTTTAAAGATATTTTGTTTATATTTATTTCAAATGTATTCATATTAATGTATCTTAATAGATTTTTTGTGGTACAAATGCAAACCATGTTCCAATTTGAAGGGTGTTTTTGGCTCGCAAATTTTTCTCAAACTCATGAGCAATAGAGAAAAAATATATGACTTAACATTTTGTATATGGAAGCATATTCTAAAATATAGGAAGCTTCAATATATGCACAATATTAAATAGGAACATGACCCCAACATGTACAGGGAAATGAGTGAATTTAAAAAAAAAATACAAAATTCAAAAAACAACACTAAACCTTGAAAATCACCATAGAATAACCTCAAATATTTTATATTCAGATAAACTGGGTTACAAAATACATTTGAGAATATTTCCCAAAATAGTTGTCCTGGAATTTGTAAAAAAATATATATTTCAGTACATGGTCTGTGAAATTTAAATGTGTTGTCCATAATGACTGGGATTGAGTCTCCCATGGACTAGAAAACAAAGATGTACAAGAATCAATCTTGTAGAAAGAATAAATTTGATGATGGAAAACAACAAGTCCTGGCAAGAAGAAAGAGAAAATTGTCAATCCTCGGTTAAATATTTGTATTTAAAGAGATAGAGTAACTGGATGAAGACATCAACAAAGACAGAAGAATGTGATCAGTATCAACTTACTATGATGGTGTACCATGCCTTAGCATTCACTCACTGATGTCCTTTTATGTCTTTCCTCGACGGTTATGGGAACCGTGTGAAGAATCCTTTTCCCTTCATTGGTAATCTTGTCGATAGCCTTTTTGAACCACTCTTCGATGTAGCTCCTCACGGGCTCCACGTTGATTTCATGGTGGATTTTTATATTGAAGAATTCACTTTCCAAGTCCCTTAGATCAATAGAGAGGTTGTGCAATGCTTCTTGAATATCTTGGTTTTTAATCGAATAACTGACTGGCCAGTTTTTCACGTCATCTTCACCATATTCAAGAATGCCATAGAAATTTTCAAATGACAGTCTTTTATAGATCTGAAATTGATCATTAAATGCTTGCTTGGTTAAAAATAATGATTTGAATATCAATTTTGGGTCTTGGACTTCATTGGTGTTGCTAGCTAGATCTATCTCAATTAGCTTCTTGAATAGTTTGTCTCTTCTAGATATGGCCTGGCTACATGCTTGAACAATACCATTCAGGTTTTTTACCTTTTCTTTCCAACATGCATTTAGTTGGTTTATTCGACCCGGGGAAGGGAGATCCTCCTCTCTTCTTCTAAATTCTGTCATTCCAGTAACTTTAAAACCAAATGGTACAACTGCATATTCTTGTTATACCAAATGGTCATACCTTTCTTGTTCTTGATATCTTCTTGCAGATACTCATGAAAAGCATGTGCTCTTGTTCCAAAAGAGACTGTACTCTTTGACATCTCCCAAGCTTCTGTTATTAATTCCATTCTTCTATTTATGTTCTTTTCCACATAATATAGGGATGATGTGAGAAGAGTTGTTGATCCTTTAAACTTTTTCGCAGGTGCGGTGGACCCGATCATTGCCAAAGGAGTAACAAACAATGGAAGAGGCATTATAACTCCCTCCAATTCTTTGATTCACTCCTTTTAACACGACATTCAACTTCAAAGTTTTGCTAATAGAGTTGTATAGAGCATCTCCAGTTGCTTGTTGTATTTGGGAGATCTGGGAAGGATGCATGTTATGTAGGTTAATCTCTGACGAGATTTCCCTTTCTTATTCTATACATCTCTCTTTTCAATAACCATTTTTTGGATTCGCTGTCAAAACAACCTCTGAAATGAAAAGACTCTTCTTCATCAATTATCGGTCCCAATTATTTCGTCGAGTTATGCTGAATAGTGCTTTCTAGCTGGTTGTTGTCAGGGAACACTTTGTCAATGTCTATTTCTAGTTCCATATCTTGGAGGGATATATTGTGGATATCAATTTCTCCCTCGGTCCCTCCTTTTCTTGCACTATTGGTTTACATTATTTTGACACGAAACGTTTGTGAGAACTTTAAATTCTTAGGAGGAGGGTTCTTATCTCCTTCTACGCTTGAAAGAGCGTGTGTGAATTTCTTTCTTGGTTAGGTCATTGGAGTGTTTCTCAAGATGTTGTAGTCTTGGGTGTGGTGAGGTGCTTCCTGTTATTTCAAAAAAACATTTTACCAGATATGTGACATGGAAAGAAGCAAAGGATTTTGTTTGGACCAAAATACTTATAGCATTATAGTTCTCCATTTATTGTAGTGTTCCCTTCCTATCCAGGAACTTGGTCACCTGGTCAGAAAACCAGGGAAAATACCTTCCAATATCAATTCTTTAAAAACTTAAACAAAATCATTAAAGACTTTAAAAATGTTGGGGAGCATCGTGTCTCCATAATATCTAGTACCAAAGGTTTTTGGGTCAAATTCACAGTTTACCTTCTTACATGGAATAATCGAGGGAATGGACAGGTTGTGCACTACCACAAAATTAAATAAGATGACATAAATAATTTATTTTGCCTTATGTACGATGGCGGGAAGAAGATATTCCAATGGAAATCAACTTTCCCTAATGGAATATGGCTTGTTCCTTCATTAAAATATAAATATACAAATCATTCGAGAGATGTTGGTTGTACTTTCTTGTCTCGTTATCCTCATGAAAAACCATGCAATTCTCGAAAAGGGTTTTGCACTAAATGCACTAACCTATAATCTGGTGATGTCCTAGGACCGACCATTGGGTTCTCTAAGAACTTCGGCAAGAGGTCCAATTCATTATCATTCTTCTTTAAGAAATCCCTACAATCCTCTCCTTGAAAGTAGGCATTGGGTCGAGAACTCTTAACATCTTTGGAAATACTTGAGGCTATAAGGAGACTAGGGAATGGTCCCTGGCCCGGATAATTAAGTTGGTTCAAAATATAGTTTTTGGTGCAGTAGGTGACCAACTCCTTACAGTCGAAAAATTTGGGGACACAACCTGCTCATACAATTCCATATGTACAGATAACTTCCTTCTAGGAAGAAGGGGACGACTAGTAGTCATAATCTAAGGACCTTGGCTTCAGTCCTCGTGCTACATGAGGCATCTCCATAGAAATGTTGTCGATCTGCATCCATAAGGTTATGAGAATGTTCCTTTTCTATTTATAGTATTTAAAATGAACTCTAGAGCATGATAATATAATCCTACGTAAATCTTGGTTTAATGCATTTTAATGGGATATGTCCTCGACCTTTTCACCTACTAATGCCAATATTTTTGATATTAATAAGTGAGTTGTGACTAATAAAGGAATAATTAATGTGCATTGGAAGCATGCAAAGGTGGTGAGAGGGATGGATGGGAGGCCAAAATCTTTAGAAGGCACTTGTGAACACAGGGCACAGGGAACCGTGAATCACAGCTGACAACGGAGGTGAAAAAATAAACTAAGTATGGAAAGGAGGGTATAATGCCTTAAAAAACTAAATTAAATATAATTTTCGAGCTCAAGATCCACACAAAAAATTGTTGCCACATAATGACCTTTGCAATTCTATAGTAGGGAGGTTTAGTTGATGGATCCAAATATCACTCAGTTCAAGCGATTGGGATGCATGTGGGGTGCCAATGAGAAAATCTAATGTTTTGATAGAGGAATTTTTGTATTGCAACATGTGACATTAATTGTGTGATAGTGTTTAGAATGAACAATGGAGGATGGTAATATAATCTCCCATAAATCTTTGTTTAATGTATTTTAATGGGAGATGTCCTCGATATTTTCCTCATTAATGCTAATCTTTTAGAACATGTGTGGTGAATTGTCACCAATCAAAAGCGTAAGTAATTTTCATTGGGAAGGGAATTAATGCGAGAAGGAATTGGAAGGAAATTGACAAAGTATGAAAGGAGAGTGATTAGGAGGAGCGAGACAAACTCATTTGTAGGTAGAGAGTGAAACTGCGAGTTCAAAGGAAGGATTATAAATTCGAATTGTAGATGAGGGAAGTTTGGGTGCAAGATGTATATCACAAAGCAGCGGGGGGCATGAAGTTCGATAAGCGTAATCACGGAAAATCATTAATATAAACACAACTATGGGAAAAACATTGTGAGCTATGTAATATAGCTTGAGCTCGAGAAAATCAAATTCAAGTTAAAAGGTAATTTCTTTATATTTACTTAAGCATTGTTCATATTATTTTATTTTATTGAAGTATTTTTTGTGGCCCAAATGCAAACCATGTTCAAATTTGAGGGGTGGATTAACTTTTTCATATGAAAGCATATTCTCAAATATGCCATGTTGTAATATATGCACAATACTAGAGAGGGGAATCATGTCAACACCTTTGTAAATGAAAGTGGGCTAGCAAAGTATTGCATTCTTTCTCTGATGATGCCTTAAAACTAAAATAACCAACATTTTTTTTCCAATTCAAGATTGACACAAAACAATTCATCATATTCCATAATATTCTCCCGTTAATGCATTTTAATTGGAGATGTACTCAATATTTCTGCTTATTAATGCCAATCTTTTCCAAACATTCGTGGTGAGTTGTCACTAGTAAAATCATAATCAATGTGCATTGGAAGGGCGCGAAGGTAAGCGGCGGGATAGAGAACAAAAAATGCCCCAAAACTTTGTGAACACAGTGTGAACCCATAAAACTTTGAAGAATCAACTAAGTATGAAAAGGCGAGGCAATTGGTCAGACCGAGTCATCGTAGGTAGATTAATTCTTGTGAATTCAAGTAGTCCAGGGTCGAATTTTATATCACCTAGGTTTTGGGTGCAATATGTATACTCAAACATGGGGCATGAAATTACGACGCATACGGGAACCCTTGTCCATAAAAAATGGCTAAGTATGGAAATGAATGTGATCGGTCGAACTTATTGATTTGAAGATATAGATGGATATATAATTTCTCACTCCTCCACCCAGGAACCCTTGAGCATAGAAATGTGATTAAGTAGCAGAACCATAAATGGGTACACGAGAGGAAGAAAATGGAAAAAAGCAGTGCAAGTATAGAGGGAGGAAAAAGAAAGGGAGCAAATAAATGTATTCCTCACACAACAACACTTAGTCTGATAATTATCAAGTGATAGAAACATATCAACTATGATAAAAACATTCTCATCCATGAAATATAGGTGGAGCTCAACAAACCTTGGTTCAAGTCCAAAGAGAAGTTGTTTATATCTATTTCAACAAGCTCGTAGGTAGAGTTAGTCTTGCAAATTCAAAGGAGTTTGGGGTCGAATTGTGAATCATCGAGATTTTTTGGATGCAAGATGTATACCACGCACAAGGGGCATGAAAAGAGTTCCATGGGGCCTAGCTGAGAACCATGGACATAAGAGTGGCTAAGTATGGAAATGAGCGATGGTCCGATTGAACTTCGTCATGTGAAGATATAGATGGTGCATTTCTCACTCCACAACCCCAAGAACCCTTGAGCATAGAAGCACGACTAAGTATAGAACCAGAAATAGATAATAGGGGAAGAAGAAAAGGAGAAAAAGGGGGGGGGTTGGGGGAGAGAAAAAGAGGGAGTAAAGAAATTTATGTGTCACATAACAACACTTGGTCTTAAGTATGGAAATGTGGGGTAGTCAAACGGAGTCATATTAGGTAGAGGTAGGGTTGCAAGTTCGAGGAGTCCACGAGCTTGAATTGATCACTGGATTTTGGGTGCAAGATGTATACGAAGAACACGGGGCATGAGAGTTCAATAAAGCGCCTATCACGAGAACCTTGACCACATAAAATTAGCTAAGTATGGAAATGAGCGGCGATGATTCCGGACTCGTGATATGAATATATAGATGGATATATAATTTCTCACTCTGCCATCCCGAGACAATGAGAATAGATATCACGACTAAGTTTAGAACCATAAATGGATAATAGGGGAAAGAAAAGGAAAATGGGTAAGTATAGATTTGAAGAAAGGAGAAAATAACTTTATGCCTCTGCAAGAACATAGTCACGATAATTATCAAGCATTAGAAACACATCAACTATGGGAAAAAAATTCATAGCCATGGAATATAGTTGGAGCTCAACAGACCCTGGTTCAATATAAAAAGATATGTTGTTTATATCTATCTCAATAAAGCAATATAGATAAAATATATAACTTAGCATTCTTATATGAAAGCATTGAGACGAAGTCATCATAGTTAGAGAGAGGTTTGGGAGTTCGAAGATTATGGGGTCGAGTTGTAGATCAAGTTTGGAGTGCAGCGTATGCAAACCACGGGGCATGTGAGAGTTGATGGGGCCTATCACGAGAAACCAGCGACCATAAAATTGGCTAAATATGAAAATGGGCGGAACCCGAACACGGGGCATGAAATTGATAAGCGCCCTACGCGAGAACCCATTAGCCCTAAAATTGGCTAAAGTATGTAGAAGATATAGATGGATATATAATTTCTCCCTCCACCACCCCAGGAACCTGTGAGCATATATAGGCAACTAAGTATAAAACCATAAATAGAGGGGAAGAAAGGAAAAGCAGTGAGTATAGAAGAGGGGAAAGAAAGAAAGGGAGCAAAAGAACTTTATACCTCACACAACAACACTTATTATGATAATTATCAAGGTGATAGAAACACATCAGCTATGGGAAAAACATTATCATCCATGGAATATAGTTGGAGTTCAATAGACCCTGGTTTAAGTTAAAAGAGATGTTTTTTATATATATCTCAACAAGCAATAGACAAAATATATGACTTGGCATTCTTATATGAAAGCATTTAGATGGAGTCATCGTAGGTAGAGTGAAGCTTGCAATTTTGAGGAGTTTGGGGTTGAATTATAGATCACCAAAGTTTTTTGGGTAAAAGATGTATACCCCGAACACGAGAACTGAGGGAGTTCGATAGGTACCTCATTGAGGCCACGACCATAAAATTGGCTAAGTATGAAATGAACAACGGTGCGATTTGGACTCGTGATGTGAAGATATAGATGGATATATAATTTCTCACTCGCCACCCAGAGAACCCACGAGCATAGATATGCGACTAAGTATAGAACCGAAGCGGATAATAGAGGGGAAGAAAGGGGAAAATGGGTAAGTATGACGAGGGGAAAAGAAAGGGAGAATAGAACTGTATACCTCCGCACAACAACACTTAATCTGATAATTATCAAGTGATAGAAACACATTATCTATGGGAAAAACATTCTCAGCGATTTAATATAGTTGGAGCTCAACAGAACCTAGTTCAAGTTAAAAGAGATGGTATTTATATCTATTTCAACAAACAATAGACAAAATATATGACTTAACATTCTTGTCAAGAATATTCTAAAATATGACATGCTTCAATACATGCACAAATTGGATAACGTATGCAGATCAGATTTTTTTAACCATACCTCTTAGTTTCTAGACCTTGTACTATGATGGAGGTTTTACTTCTACTTGTCGATAGTTCTTGTGAATTAAAAAACATGTGGTGTAAACGGCATAAACATATTTACCATGGTATAGTAGAATAAATAACTACTTGGATATTTGTTTCGTAAACATAGAAATAGTGTAATATATGAATCCTTACCTTTGGATTTTTCGTTGTGATGATGTTTGCGATGGTTCACTGCTCATTCCCATGTCATACGGAAACAATGGCTATGAACATGTGTATATTGTTCAAACTCGATATTGATGTGCATTAGTCATACGCATTGTATTTTTTGTGGCACAACTATAGCCATACCTTTTGGAAGATTGTAATCCATCTTTCTCAGTTATGGCACACAAGGCTCCATCCTCGTGTTCAATTAGTGTGTTCTTTTTTCAATGTGAATATCTGGGAGATACAATGGACTTGAAGGCAAGTTTCTATGTAGGAAAACATGAAGAAAATATGGAGTACAAATTGATTTATTTCAAGGTAGTGGCACAAAAAAATTAGCATAAAGGAATGATTGTATACATGAATATATGTGGTATCCTAAGGAAAAACAAAAGGTAGAAAACCCGATTGGAATAAATATAGAGAGAGTAAATGAAAACAATTGGATATGGAATATAGGTATAAGTATGCACCTTTGTATGTGGCTTACCACATTTTGGTTAAGATTTCTTTGCCTTGTCTAGTTTTTCTGTTTGTTTCAATGAAGGAAGTGCAAAACAAAATGAACATGAATGTAGTTTATATGTAAAGAAAAACAAGGAATATGGACATACAGTAAATAAACTAGAATAAAAGGAATAGAGTAACAAATAGTGTTAGAAGAATGTACCATTTTTTTCTTCATCCATGTATGCGTATATATAAAAAATTGTGTAAAACATTTTTGTGTCCAAAATCAATTACAAACCACAGAAAAACTAAGAAGGTGAATGTGGTTTTGTGCAACAAGCCTAGACATGTAATGCTTTGAGACATGAAATATGATTTTGCAATATGTTTGATGTATATTTCATAATTCAAGTGCAATACCAATTGTATCATTATGGAGACCGATGTGTCTAAGATAAAGATGTTTTATTGAGAAATGGGCACATTAGATATATACATGGTCAATAAGAATTGTGTTTTATTACATGGTTTATCTTATCAAAAGCGAGGAGGCTGTATTTGCACATGGATCTTTTCCAATTCTTTTGTTGCAGGAATTGTTACTAGCATATCAACCAATGAGGGAGTCTCCACCACAATGAAAATGGTTTACGTTGAGATGCAAAATCCTCAATGCATTTGGAAGCAAACATTTAGTATGTTTAAGATGTTGCATCGAGCGTATAGAAATTTAATATTACCAATTTCTAATCCATGGAAAATTACTTTTGTGAGCACCATCTCAACACTGTTTTATTTGAAATGCATATGATCCAAAATTGTTATGTTTTTTTCACTAATATTATCACCCCATGTGTAGTATGGCATAATACAATTGTGATTTGGAAATTTCTTGTTTGCATGCATAATGTCATGTATGTTTCTTATAAGCACAAAATGCTCGGATTGCATTGTGTCATAGTCGTGAGTATATCATCCATATCTACATGAGTTTACTTGCGATGTTAAATTGAGTGAGAGAATTGATATAAATGATTTTGTTTATGGATTGGTAATCATATTGTAGATTCCATTTTGTGCTAGTCCTAAGGTGTTGTATCTCAATATCAACTTTGTGTTTGACTTTGAAGTTATCTTTTATAACATGACTTAGTAAATACAAGGAGTCTAGGCTTCTGACATGGGAAATTTTTGTGTATACAAGTCCATGTACTCAAATTCCAGTAGAGTCAAATGCAACACTATCAAGTGTTAGTCGCGTCATGTGGACTATATGTGCACATGCAAATTTTAATGGAAACTATTTTGAATCTTGATGAACTTTGTCTTTGTGATGTCGATGTGGTTTTGATAATATTAAGTAATATAGGTATCGTCACATGTAGTGTTTGGAAATTTCTTGTTTTGCATGCATAATGTCATGTATGTTTCTTGTAAGCACAAAATATCGGATTGCATTGTGTCATAGTCATTGAGTATATCATCCATATCTACATGTAGGTTGCACGTGTTAAGTGAGAGAATTGATATAAATGATTTTGTTTGTATGGATTGGTAATCATATTGTAGATGCCACTTTGCGCTAGTCCTAAGTTGTTAAATCTCAATATCAACTTTGTGTTTGACTTTGAAGTTATCTTTTGTAACAGCACTTAGTAAATACAAGAAGTATATACTTCTGACATGGGACAAATATGTGTATACAATTCCATGTATTTGAATTCCCGCAGGGTCAAATGCAACACTATCAAGTGTTAGTCCTTGCGATCTGTGGACTATATGTGCACATGCAAGTTTAATCGGAAACTATTTTCGAATCTTCAGTAGACCTGTCTTTGTCGATGTCGATATTGGTTTTGATATTCGTAATATAGGTATCCAATCACATGTAGTGTTTGTATTATATAGATAAGACAACTTGTTTTCTTGTCGATGGCCTATATGTGGCTCATGGTGTTGAAAAGTCAACAAGAAACATGTGTCTAATTTACTTTTCCATTAAATAAATTAGAAAATAAATATTAATCTATTATTTCATTCATAACTGAGTGAGTTGGATTTTTAACAGAACTATAAGTGTAGTTAAGTGATTTAAGATCAGTTGTACTAGTTGTAACTAAACATGCACTACTGAGAGTTCAGTTAATCAGTGAACTCACATGCAACTGAAGATTCGCCACGGTTAACTACATGCATGTCAGATCCAGTGGAGACCCAGTTGAGATAACAGGTGAAAGGGATAGTTTGGCTATCAGTTGTGATTTGATCACACAT